>QYAN01000073.1:0-107323 GCA_003988815.1 Chlorencoelia australis | reverse complement strand
TATAATAAAGTATATCTAATTTAAAAGTATAATTAAATAATATTATAAATATAAAGCTTTTATCTAATAATAAGTATATATTTATATAGCCTTTTATATATTTTTATAGGGTTGAAAGATCAAGATCTATACTCTATATTCTTTAACCCATCATTCTATCACATATAGGGTCATAGGATCGGAATCCCAACACTCTGGTAATTGACCCTTTAACCCAACCACGTGACCGCCACATAATAACCAATTGTGCTCACGATCGTACATCGCAACACCACGTGCTTACAACCATTAGGTTCGTAATACTAATTAAATTAAAACTTAAAAGAATAATATAAATAATTATAATAAATTAGATAATAATAAAATTATAAGTAAAATATAAAAGGCTGCCTTTTTTCAGAAGAAGAGATAATATAATAAAATAATATTATTATAAAAAAATTATATAGTAATATTAAAATTAATATATTTTAGTAAATTATATATCTTAATATTAAGTTAAAAAATATAGCAGATCCTAATTACCCCTAAAACCTCTATACTTATATAAGGAGCCCAAAGAGCTTATCTCTTTCCTCTTCTCTTTTTTTCTCTTTAGTTTAGAATCTTATAAAGAATCCAAGAACTGCTCTGTCTCGTTCCCACGTTCGTCACAAAAGGGGTATTTGTTAGGAGTGCCCCTAATATAAAAGATATCTCAATTAAAGATAAGGGGTTATTTCTTATTGCCTGGTTCTTGGCATTTTTCTTTCGTTTAGGATTGAATTATTTCTTTCCAGAGGTCTCCTAGACAGGCAGCACAGGAAATTAGGTATTTAAATTAGTTTCTATTATAGTCATCTTTGAATATATAGCCATAGGCTCGTTGGTAGACATCTTAATCTGCGAGTTTATACTCAAGTAGAGAGAAGGGGGTAAAAATAAGGAGGTTTTAGTAAGAAGATCAAAACTTCCAAAAAGTATCTAAAAGATATATCTTTAAAAAGATTAAAATAATTAATAGGAAATTATATATGCCTTTCCAGGCGAAGTAGTAAGTTTAGAATAATATAATAAATATAAGAATAAGACAGAGCAGTTCTTAGATTCTTTATAAGATTCTAAACTAAAGAGAAAAAGAAAGAAGAAAAGAGAGATAAGCTTTTGGGCTCCTTATATAAGTATAGAGGTTTTAGGGATAACTAGGATCTGCCATATCCCTCAACCTAGTGTTGAGACATGTAATTTACCAAAGCATGCTAATCCTAGTATTGCCATGTGATCTTCTCGTGACAGTGTCGTTTCGTCACACTGTGAGTCATGATATTTGTAGCTATCCACTTGTTTCGAGATATGATGGCGTGGGCGATCCGAAGTCTGCGAGTAGCTACAATTGCTCAACTTCTTTTGGCCCTACGGTTTGACGGTTCAAGCGCACATTGCCTTGAGCAGATCAGGCAAGCCTTGTTTAATTCTCTTGGCGGGTGAGGGATTTACATAATAGAAATCTAAGAAGCTGTCTCATCTCTAGTAGACCTTCAATTACGAAAGTGTCTTGATATGGAGTCTGCCACTCTGTGGGTTTGTAATCGACGAGCGCCGTGTTTTTATAACTTGAAGGAGACGGACATGCTACTCCGTAGTTGCCGGACGATACCCATTCCGTTGTAATGAGTGACTGACTTACACTCTCTATTCGTTACACAGCACCACTTGTGACTGAATCCATTTGCGGATCTTCTGGCACATAAGAATGAATGGAAAAGCTCAGCCTGTGCCACCAAGATCCACCGAAATCTGCAGCTTGACGTCGCTAAAAGTCTAGCGATGCTGGCAATGCCTCGATGCGGTGATATCTTGCACAATTGAGGAAAGGTTGCTTCGCCCCCAAATAAGCTGAACCATAGGGTTTATATATGTAGTCAGCTGGCATACCATAGGCGACAACTAATTCAAAGAATATAACGTTCTCAAATTACTCGTTCAATTCGGTGAGCAAGACTTTAGCCTCACCGGTAGGGCTATATGAGGCTTTTATAGACAGGCATTGATGGATGGAGGGATGGAATTCAAGGATAATTTCACAATGGTCTGGCTTGGCTGGCACATGCATCGTAATGAAGGTATGTCAGATTTGATTGATTGATTTTATATATAAGCTTGTCTTTTCCCGTTGTGGCTTCCATTACCTCCAAACAAAACCTTACTCGTCCGAACCATAAGTACCATTCGACGATCTACAACACCACAACTTCATCTCATCTTCATCTCGCTTATCGTCACATACTGTGGATAAGTCATGTGTCTCTTCTCTACTCCTAAACGTCGCCATCATCACTACGTCGTCGAGGAGTACATAGCTCCACGACCAGTCAGCAGAAACTATCATCATGGACGCATATCAGTTACTTCTGTAACGCGGACTCCACGACCTCAAATGGCTTATTATTCGGCTAGTCCAAGAGTTAGTACTAGTTATCGCAGTACGACGACACGACGGTATTGATTGACTGCGTTGGTTAGATGCGCGGGATGGGGATCGCTGCGGTGATTTGTGGTGATGCATGCACTGCTGGTGGACAGATGGAGGTCGATACGAAAGTAAGATAGCTGGGTCAGGAAAGGGGATGGTTGAATGTTTGGACTGGGCGGACATTCTCCTTGAGTGTCTAGTCTAGGGAGTTGGGATGTCATGATGCATGTTTGATTTGTATGGATTTACGAGGGAGTTTTGGGAAGGAAGGACAGCCCGTGCATTTCTACTTCTACTCATGTCTTAATCATCGCGAATATTTTGAAGTTAGATGGTCACGGTAGACAAGAACTTCTTCAATTGGATCAATATTGGAACTTCAAACTTCTATGCTACCACCACTTCTCCAGTGAGGGTCCATCTGTTCTTGACCATCGCCCGGACTGAGGTTAATTCTAAGCTCATATTGATTTAAAATACACCTTCCTGTCTGACCCTTCTATCTTTTCGATACATAGTCCCATTTTCTAAACTCTAACCCATCTTTTCTCAGCCTCCGAACTCTAGCAAACCTCACTTCCCTCCGGCCCACTCTCACTAAACTGCGTATCAGCCTCCACCGTGAACCCCCCATCCGGGATCGTCCCATCAATCGTCACATTCGCCGAATTAACATTTCCAATCTCATCAATAAAGCTTTGCTCAACATAAACCTCGAAATCAGTCGTGGACACGAAGCTTCCGGGGACGATTTGTGCCCAGTACTCGCCGGTGCCGCTGCACCTGGTGAGACATGTTGGGATGGCTGCTTCTGACCTGTTTGGAAGTCAGTTTGTGGCTGGAGGGTTTGGGAGTGCGGAAGAAAGGACGCACCATGAGATATTGCAGGTGGAAGATGATCCGCCGCCCACATACACAGTTCCTGGGTTGGAGACGGTGAAGTCTACAGTGGTTGAGGTGCACGTGGATGTTATGGTGAAGGGGTCTATGATGAACTGGGCACCGATATCCTCGGCGAGGATTGGGGCGATGGCTGCGGCTGCAAAGAAGAGCGAGCGGATTGAGACCATGGCTGGGGTTGTGGATTTTGGTTTTAACACGGGGGATCCAAGATTGGTTGATGCGGCCGTTCGGGAGGAGGTAGGGAAGAAGGCTTTATATGTTATTGATGCCAGCTTTCCTACCTATATCATTACGGTCATATCTCGTGTTCTATACACTTCGTATCTGCGCTCACTCTATTGCCTCTTGGCACAGATGAGGTACCGCATTGATGACCAAAGTCTTCATTGCTTAGGCATGCGAGATGGGGATAAGGTTATTTGGAGGATGGTTCGAGGGAGCCACCTGCAAGGTACGCACGACCATATTGCTGGGAATGGGCAGATACGACCTCGTATCAGCGCTACGCCTCCTCGTGTTTATTGCATGCATAAAATCACAGCAGAAATCACATCCCAACTCATTTCAACCATCTGAAATTGAATTTCTTCATTCATTCCTAGATAAAACTCGACATTCGTTGGTTTCGATTTTGACGATGCCTTCCTTTCGAGTTTACGCGCAGTTCATCGCTAAGAGAACGACTTGCGCGGAAGACCTGCTGGTCTCCTTGAACGATCTCGTTTCAATTCCTCACTCAGTTGTGTGGAAATATTTCGAAAACTTCCAGATTACCCTTTCTTGAGAACAGCACTAGCAATCCCTTGAAGGAAAAATGGAAGGGGTGACTGAAAAGGAAAGCCTTTGTAGTTGGATTGGCTATAAGGTATGAAACACTCAGATCGCTAGGAGCATTCAGTAAGGAGTTCTTAAATCTAAGAGAATGTTCCATCTTGATTAGTTTGCTCTCTTTGCTCTTGGTTTTTTTTGTTTTTTTTTTTTTGAAAAAGAGAGAGAAAACAGAGTCCCCCTCAAAATGTTTTTCAACCAAGTTATCGTTAAGCACTCCCTTATAACCTATCTAGTCAAATATGGAATATAGAAGTTGAATGGGTTGAGGCCAACGCTGTTATCGGCTCAGACTTTGAATTCGAACTCAGAAACGAACCCCTCGGGAAACGGAAAAGATGATAGTCCGGATAAGTTTTAGGCTAGATCTTTGGGCCCGAAGTGGCATCCGAGGTCCGAGCCGAGGTAGCATCCTTGAAATTAAGGTGAATAAAGACCAACGTCGAAAATGTGGTGGTGACGTCATTCGAACAACTTCCCCATATAATCAACTTCATCCGAAGTCGTCCGCAGCTTTTACGTTTATCCCTTGCATCAACAGCTTATTGATCCTTATATCTTGAATCATACCCCAGACGATAAAATACCAGAAATAATCATCGACACCAAGGTATGTTGTTGCCATGGTTCCCAAAGGAGAAAGAGCTTGGCAGAATGACGTTGACGAGGCTGTCACGAACAGCTCATCCGGAGCGGATGGGTGGTTACTGTGAATGGAAAGAGCTAACCACATGTGATCTCACACAGCAATAACTTCCATACTTGATCCTCAAAATGTAAGCATCAATTCTCAACTTCTCCTTCTCCTCAATCACACCGAAACAATACCATGCAACGAAGCAAATCAAACAAATCCATCAAGATGCCGGAGAATAAAAATCCGTTGAAGCATCTGTCAGCCGTTATTTCCGCTCACTATTCGCACATCTGCTAATAGTTCCTTCCTACAGGAATCGCGCACTCTCCATCCGCTCCAGCAAAAAGGAGTCCTCCACCAGCAGCCACAGTCCCCGCCACTTCACACTCAGCTCCCTCCGTGGTTCCGTCCAACCCGAACTCAGCAAGAAGCTCTACAAATTGATCAAATCCGAAAACCACTTGATTACTAGCTACGAAAATGCAGGCAAAGAACGTGTCTCCATCGCCAGCCAACTTTCAGATTGGGGAGAAGCTACAAACGATGAAGCTATAAGCGATATCTCTGACAAGGTTGGAGTTATTCTTTCGGAGCTGGGCGAGCAGGAGGACTTGTACGCACATAATTTGGATGATAGCAGAGGTGTTTTGAAGGCTATCCGCAATACCGAGAAGAGTGTTCAGCCGAGCAGAGACAATAAGGCGAAGATTGCAGATGAGATTGCGAAGTTAAAGGCGAAGGAGCCGGAGAGCGCAAAATTAGTCCTTTTGGAACAGGAACTTGTCAGATCTGAGGCGGAGAACTTGGTTGCTGAGGCTCAATTAACAAACATTGTGAGTATTCCCACTGACTTGCTACGACAAATGCTGATGATAGGTAGACACGTCAAAAGATCAAGGAGGCATACGCTTCCGAGTTCGCTGCAACTATCGAACGTGCCGAGAAGCAGATGATTCTCGCTCGCCATGGTCGTCGTCTCCTTAACCTTCTTGACGACACCCCAATTGTCCCAGGTGATGTTCGTCCTCCTTTTGAATACGCTGCCCAGGCACGGCAAGTCCTCAACGATGCCGAGGCCGACCTTCAAGACTGGCAACCAGATTTGGAGCACGTTTATGCCCATGGCAATAATGCGGATAACACTTCGCTGCCAAACCGAGAGCAACTTCGTCGTGCTCAAACTACTGAGGGTTCCGTAGCTGATGAGAGTATTTCTCGTCACAACCAGAATGGTGGTGGGCATGCATCTCCAGGTGCAAATGGAAGTCGAGTCAGCAGTGGTACACTTGGACCGACTGTTCCAGGCGAGTACGAGCCGAGCGTCACCAATACTTCAGTTGCAACCGGACCTTTGGAAGCCACTCCTAGTGAAGCTGGCTCCCATGCTGTTGCCGCCAACTACTAAACGAAGGAAACGAGGTTCAATGGTTTATGATTATGCTTATGACATGGTTATGGGATTTTATTTCTCTCCATCAGCGCAGGGTAGCGATGCTTTTCCTGGCCGAAATCTCTTTCTCTGTATAAGTTTTCTCGCGACTGGTGGTACTAGTCGATACACTAAGTGTTAAGTTTTAATTATGTATCACATAGTACCGCTTTTCCTTCAAGGGTGAAATCAAACATCCATTAAGTTTCATTGCAAGGCTACAAATGGAAATGCAGAACCAGTGACTTATTATGTATATTTTTAAGTATTAATCTTTAAAGGAGTTTCATATGCCAAAGTTCGGCTTATTTCAGATGTGGTTAAAAGTGAAGAGGTACCCTCTCTCCTCTATGTATACTTGTGATAAAGAGAATAGTAGTTAATAGAGAAACATTGTACACTTTTCCATAAAACTCACCGAGCAAGAAGAATAGGGGTAGTTAAAAAGTCTACACAGTCAAAAAGCTCTTTCTTTTTTCTTCTAGAACCACAAGCACTCATGATGCCTGACTCATAACTTCCACCTACCCTCTTCCTTTCTAAAAGACAAATTTCGATCAATCAATAAGGTTCTTGGCCTCTCAGTCACTCCTATCCATCTCTCTAATACTCTATCCATCTCATTTGCAACCACATCCCCACCCTGACTCGTCCTCTATATCCTTCTTCTCGCTTTCTAACCATATAATCTCCCTGCACAACAGACAGGGATGGATACAAGAAATTGCTGCAGGAGGAGGTACGGAGGCATTGGCCTTTATGCGATTCGGATTTTTTGTAGGTAGGGTCCTGCATCTCTCTGAGTATCTAGAGCTGCTGCTACTAGATGGGATGCTTCTCTTCGTGCTTGGATGTGATGGAGAGAGGGGCTATGTTTGCTCGAAGTTTGAGTGAGCTAATGTACTGTAGGGAGTACCAGGATATGGAATTGGTGAAGTGGCGAATGGGAAGGGGGAAAACTGAAGTATGATGAGGAAGTAAAGGTGGGTGGGTGGGGGTTAGAGTGTTGGCAGTTATAGAAAGATTCTCGGGAAGAGTAGATAGACTGGTAAAAAAAAAAAACATGTAGATATCTTGATCGGGAAGACTTGTCTCTTGACTTGACGACACATGTACAGTAGCATTCCGAGCAGTTCATAATCTCCCTTGAACATAGATAGCATGCATAAATAACAAGGTAATAAAAACCTCCTAGGGACACAACTCCATTTCTCCCTTTCAAAATATTATTATCCATTTTGTTGCACCTCTTATCATTCACCCAAAAATACTTTTCCCGAATAGAAATAGAATTAATGAAAATTGAGGCTGATGACTGACGGTGAAACAAAAAAAGACTTCTATTTTGACTTGTTTGGGGAGGGGAAGGTTGGTAATCAATGGGGAGTGGAGTTGTTGTGTGTTTAGCGAGGGGGGCTGCAGCGGCGCAGCTAGGTAGCTAGGTAAAGAAAGAAAGAGAGAAAGAGAGAAAAACAATAACCTAATTTTGGCTTGTCTTTCGTAATCCCACTTCCGCTTACAACTCCATTCATCCCTTCCCTCTCTTCCTATTTTCTAGTGTCCGCCACCGGGCATTCTCTTTCTTCCCATATTTCCTCCTTCTTGCACCATTCGCTCACCTCGAAAACTAACTACCTTTGCACAATCGTAAGGACTCTGGTAAATAACACAAACCTACATTCCGGCCCTCTAATACGGCGTATGACTCGTATGGTATAATCTTATTCCAAAGAGAGGGACCTATTGGCCAAGAACGTTGAGAGCGGCAGTACCAGTTTCTCTGCGTGTATTGGAGTCTGGGTTGTTGAGGGCCCAACAGGGGAGAATGTTGGCTATTGAAGGGAAGATTCCGAAGGTGGCCAGGTAGACGCTTGTGTAGCGGATTTTATTGTGGGCTGTTGAGATCGATGGAGAAAGAGATGGAGGAGGATGGTTTATGGGAAGACGGAGGAGGAGAAAAGGGAATGTATACAGGAACGGTATAGTTAGTTATTACGGTGAGAGAAGGGAGAATTGTGACTTGAGGATGCTGTGGTTGGTCTGCAATGTAGGTTGAGAGAATGAAAAAGAGAGAAACGATGAAGGATAGAGATGGGGGAGCTGTAAGATCTTGGGATGCGTAATGGACAGATATCAGTCGATGGGGTTTGGTTTGTGGAATTGGAGGAGGTACAACTTGACTGAACTCCATGTTGTTGAGGATGGTCGGAAATAAGAGTAGAAGGGAGGAGAGGCCCATCAGGTAGTTCTGTTTTCATGCCAGCCCATTCCCTAATGCTAGAGGAGGGATCCAGAAGATTCATGCAAGATTAAGCAGAGCAGCTCCAAGATCCGGCAAAGGCATACACCCCGAAAGATGTCACCTCTGATCGCCCACATCCATCCACACCCCTCGCCCTCATAGCCAGGTTATCTGATTCCTGTCAGTTTGGATGCCATGAATGATGGATGAGAAAGCTAGAGCCTGGTATTGAGTTTCTTCAAACATCTGTGATTTTTGTTTAGCTGTGGGGTCAAACAGGTGGAAACAAATTCCCATAGTGATATGTGATCTCCCTAGCACTACACTTCGTATTTTCGGGAAAGATTTGCCTGGTGAGTTGTACAAGTCTCCTGGGTGACACAAGGATTAACTCGATGGAACGTGTGACAGAGTAGACTTGACCTTCTGCCGTCTAAGGCTTGACACTCACAAAAAGCCAAAGGAAATGGCAGAGTCAAATCTTCACAACCCTTTCCATGGCTTTTAAAAGAGATTCGGGATTTGGGTTTGGACTTGCCTTGCATGTAAATTATTTCATCACACCTTCAACTTCTAACAGGCAACTAGAACGATTAGATGAGATTAGAAGAATACCAAGCTTGCTCACGCCCAAGGTAGGAAAGCTATAGCTCTCGATATCGATCGGAATAACTAGAATACCTGCACAATCGACCCCCAGGGTTCTGCTTGTAGGAGGTTATTTGAGAAAAGTCCAACATGATGAGGCTTTCTTCGTGATCATCTTTGATTGTGCATGAAGCCACCCCCTTTACCCCACAAACACCCCTTTCTCTTGGCAGTAGCATAAACATACATAATTTCGGGACAAAAAGGGAAGGATTGCCAAGCCGATCCATCCGGGGACGGTTATGCAAATCATAAATAGAAATTGGAAGTCTTGGGAGCTCAACACGTGCCTTGATGCACTTGTGGCAAGTCTGACTTCTCATTGGTTCATTGTTTGTTCTTCCTGGGATAGATGATGTGGCGGGCAGCAGGGTTTGCCCGCAGTTGCCGCTATGCAAGAATCCGGTTGAAGAAAACACCTTTCAAGTCACAGCTTCCCCTTCCTCCAACATGTCCAACTTTTGCTGTAGAACTAATCGTCTCTGGATGAATGACCATTGACTTCAGCTGTCTGCTTCTGGTAGAGTGAAGTCAAAGATGTGACCTAATAGGATCAAGAGTCTACCCAGTCATCAGAGTAACGGGCCCCACGCCACTCTTGGCCCTTTCGACTTCACAAACATGCATAAGCTCCTCTTCCATCATCCGCTCTCGGGTGGAACAGATGCAACACAGCCACAAAGCCAACGCAACAACAAAGTATTGCATCGGTGGTTCTTGTAGCAAGCAACATCCTCAATCTCCCCATCCGCCAGCCTCAGAGCGACGACGACAGTGTCCGCGGAGTCTGCAGAGCCAGCCTGTGTACAGCCCAGCTGCAAGATCTCCAAACAAGGTACTATAAGCCTCCCTCCATCTCCACATCCCAGCTCCGCTCCGGAAACACCATTTAACCTTCACTGCCAACAGCTACCGACCCAAGCTGTGAGACAACGACAAAGTCGAACGAATCATAGAACCATACGCTGACCTGATGCGCCTTGATCTGGCATACGAGGGATGTCTGGTGACACCATCCTGAACAGCTGTGAGTCTTGAAGGCTACTTCTGTTCTCCTAGACCCGATGGTCGACCTTGTCAATACCACAATCTCCTTTCATGCAAACTTCCCTCGAGTTTCAGTCGTTGCTGATTCGTTGACTGAACGTGCTTCTAGAATAAATAGAGTCATTGGTCCACCTGCCAAGCTCCAGCCCAACACTCTCCCCCCTTTTCGTCCCAATACACTCTCGGTTAGCTTTAGGTAAAGGGAATTGCGTTAGCAGTGTTGCTATTTCGATATTGAACGAGAGAAAAGGCATCTAATCCACGTGTTCCCGAGGCGTGTATAGCTAACTCATTCTCTATCTATTCACCTCCAGAACAAGGATCTTCCCGAAGCTATCCACCTCCTGAACCCCTTCCACCCCCACATCAAGGACTTTCGGCCTCGTCGGCCTCGTCATTTTCATTCGAGAATCGCACGTCTTCGCCAACCAAACAACCGTCCACATCTCAACATCCTTCTTTGGTTTGAGCTTTCACACATTGCATTCGTTGCTGCAGCTACGCAATTGACGACGCAACTGATACTTGTGTTCTACCGCAGATCGGGTAATCCGACAGATTTGATATTGTGTTCTCCACTAGCTACTGAGTGAATAATAATAATAAAGCAAGATGACTATTTGTGAGGATCCCCTCCTAACCTCTCCAAAGACTGCGGAAAGAAGAGTGTCTCTCTCACCTCCTAAATCAACTCTTACCATAGTGGAAGAGGAAGTGGAGAAGGAAGACGAGATAGTAGACATGGCTACCGCGACGACAATGTCCACCACTCTTTCTCCCCGGCCGTCTCGTGTGCGCCGTTGTTCTTCCTTCATTTTCTCCCTCATATTACGGACCCCTCCTACATCAGCAGGAGCTAAAAATCCTACAGTGACGAAACCAGACAGGACACCCTCTCCTGCACCTTCACGTCTCCCCCCCTCAATTCCTGACGAGACCGCATCCTCTATACCCTCGAAATTGCAAAAAGCGCCAACCCTCGCACAAGCTCTCCCATTCCTCGACACCCAACAACCACTTCCGATGCGAGAGAGAACTGCTTCGTTGGCTCCTCCTTCTCAAAATGACGGGTCTCATAATCGAGCGGCGTCGTCCCCCGCATTCGGTAGATCGAGCATGCTCATTCCCGAACCAGCCGAAGGAAGATTATCAAAACGGTCAAGTTGGTTACCAGGAAGCAGAAACAAAAGCAAGACATCTTCTCAGGCTTCAGACTCCGGAGCAAGATCGCTCGCATGGGTTATCACACAATCAGGTCCAATAGACTATGCGCTCGCGCCCTTGACGAATGCTGAAAAGGTAATTTCTGATTTCAACGTGTGAGGACAGTTTCTTGATCTAATATGTTTGCTAGGTTAGAGAGCTATGGGATGAGCAGGGCGATACCTTGGTATATTTGTTTCCTCGTTCAACCGGCCGTGGAGCTTCTTTCAAGATCAAGTCACATCAGATCGCCGCTTCACAACCATTATTGAGCCTCTTAGAAACATCTGCATCCGCCAACGGCTACAGAAATAGGGATTCACAGGAGAGTCTTCCAACCTCGAACTCACCCGCCGGCTTCGGATCCTCTCCTCACACTCCGTCGTCGCAACCAACTTCTCCGAACGAGTCCCCTCTAGGATCTCCTGAGTATTTTCCCTTCAGGAATACCGAAGAAAACAGTCACCTCTACTTCCCGATTAATCTTGATAGCTTGGGCTTGTTGCAGCAATCCCCAGAGGACCTGCAACGGCTTCTAGATGTTCGCAATCTGTTTGCCTTCTTAGGTGCTCAGCCTATTGTCTGTACCAAGCAAAACCCCTACTTCTACCACGCCTTCTTGGCCATCAGCAGATTACTCGAACAATTCGAATTTACCAACTACGATTATTCAAACTTTGGGGAACAGGCAACAGAATGTTTCAGCTTTTTCATAAGGGATCTCAAGTTGGCCGACGTTAGAATTAGTCCCGAGAAGACGATTGAGGCACTGGTCATGGCTGAACAAATGAAGTCGAAGGAGTTGTATCATGAAGCTTTCACACATGCTGCAGGAAGATACCCAGAAATCCAAAAGATCAAATCGCCTCTGTTCGGTGAGATCTCATCATTTACTCAAAAGCGCTTAGAGCGAGCTTCTCAAGACCTACAAACTCGACAGAGAGCTTCTGAGCTCACGCTCGCCGAATTCCATTTCCCCTCTCTGTTTGCTGGAATCGCAGCTTCAAAAACAAGTGCGGAAGCCAAGGTTGCTCGTTTCCATAAATGGGAGATGCATTACTCCGCCTTTCATAGACACATGTGGCAGTGGTATAAAGATACCTATGGACAATGGCCCCCAAAGCCGAACTCGAAAAAGCATCATCTCACTGAAGGCGGGTTGAACAGAATGGTTCTTCGGGCTCTTTACACGGATTTCTGCAGTCTTTATGATTTTCTCGTGGATCGGGAGTCACTCACCACACGGACGATGGAGGCATCTGCTCAGGAAAATGAGGTCGGGAGTGTTGATCCTGCAGCCCATGCTTTACGAAAAGTCTTGAGCGAATTTGATAGATCATCTCCACCCGTGAACCCGCCTATCCCCTTCGATATCCCCAAAATCCCAACCATGGCTAGCATTGATCCCAAATACAAGGGCCAATCACCAAGGGGACAACATAAATCATCAACCAGAAAGTTGAAAGATAATGAATACAAACTGATTCTCGCAAAAAGCCACAACCTCGATTCCGACACTAATTCTGCTTTCCTCCAAATGTACAAGAATTTTGAAGATAAAGAAGCCCACGGTGGTAAGTCGACTCGAGACCTGGAAGATCAACGCTATGCCTACTGGCTTTTTGTCTATGCTGTCTTGCAGTCACTCCCCATGCTCGTCATCGATGCTGAAAACCTTACTTACACGGAAGGAGTCGAATACTTCCTCTGCCAACCGCCTATCGGCCGTCTCCCATGGGTGCAAGACGCAGCTACCGTAAATATGGCCTGGTTCCAAGTCGCCGGCTCGCAAGGCTACGTCTCCATGCCCTCAGACATAGTCGATAAAGGCCCCGAAGCCGTCTATCGCCGCTCGCACTGCTGGATCGCTGCCGAAAAATGGCTATCTAGTTCTGATACTTCGCCGCCCATCCTTGATCCGTACGCTTTCCCCAATGATCTTGACGCAGGTTTCTCGCCTCTCGCACCACCCCCCGCATTTGGCGATGATGGCAGACCCCAATCCCGAGGGCGACGTGATAGACAATCTTCTTATAGTAGTGCGAGCGGGAGTGGCTCAGCAGATCGCCTCACACCAACCGAACTCCGTGTCCCACGTACCCGATCTCGAGCCGAGCAACGCAACAGTATTGCTTTAGGACTCGAACGTCTTCCTATTGAATTCTCAGAGAATTGGAGTCCGACGATGACGCCGCCTTTGATGGGGGGTCCGGGTGGATCACGTAATGCTAGTCCGATGAGAGGGGAGAGCAGGAATCGCATCCGTCATATTAGTACGCCTAGTGGAGAGACAATAATGAGTATGAGGCCTGGCTCAAGTGCAGGTCCCTCGGGAGAGAAGAAGGGTCAGACTTTTGATGACATTTTTAAGGATATGGGGGTTGTTGAGAAGAAGGGGAAGAAGAAGAGTTAAGAATGTGGTTTTAAGGCATGGCGAGGCGTTAGGATTATACCAAAAAAGTCTTTTAATTAATATTAGATTATGAAGGAAGGAGGCATTAAATTCATAGAAGTCAAGGAAGGAGCGAGATAAAATAGAATGCAAGCAAGAGAGGGCGAATCCCCGTTTGTAGTATATAGTAGTATAATGAGAAATGGTTAACTGAAAGGCCCTGAGGGTGTGTCAAAGATTGTGGAATGTGGTAAGGTTGAAGGTTCCAAAGCTCCAGAGACATTCTCGATTCTTCAATGCCTGCTGTGGTGGAGATGGAGGGGGCGACGTGAATGTTTCACAGCTAGGACATTCTCGTGCCATCAGTGTGCTGCTGGAGGGGAGATGTCTGTCAAATTGAGAAATATTTCTCAGTCTGCATTTCTTAGCTCTGGGGAAGAGGGTATGAATGTCTCACAACTCCTGGGATATTCTCATGGCTCAAGTATCCTGGAGGCTATGAATGTTCATGGTTCCAGAAATATTCTCGAGGCCTTCGATTTCTCAATATTTTACATGTCTAGAGATATTCTCGGTCTGCTACCGCTATCTGTAGAGGAGAGCTCGGGGACGGGTTTGGAAGTATTTTCAACGAGTCGATACGGGGGAGGTGAATATCTAAAGAGTCCTCAAGCATTCACCTATGGATGTCTCATCATTCCAAAGGTATCCAGCGCCAAGGAAGAGGAAGGGGTGGAAGGAGCAAAGGAGGAGGAAGAGGAAGCCTATTGAGTCCGGAGACATTTCCAATCTTAAAACCCTAGAAATTCGTGGAAAGGGAAGTGGAGGAAAAATATTCTCCTGTAGTCCCTTAGTTTGGGAGGGATGGGAGAGGTGAATTCTCTAAAGTCAGGATCTAGGTATGTCAAGGAATTGAATCATCCTCGTTCCCAGGGATAGAACAACTCAATGATTTGCAATTCCTTCCCAACTCAGGATGAAAACACTTGATCTTTTCAAGGATCATCAATCACTCATCTTATTGCTGAAAAGCCGGGCGGGACGAAAATTAATCCTAATTTCTATGTCAAAATATCATTCGTTTCATCCCTCCTTTCCCCGTCTTCTCATCTCATCCTACCCTCATCCTCATCCTCTACCTCTACCACTACCTCTACCTCTCAACTCGGCCCCCCACCATGTGAGATTGACTTCTGATGACATTCCCACAAGCAGCTCCATCTTCATCTATCTAGGCTAAGCCTTCCTCGTTCGTTACGTACTTTCCCACATACTTCTCTCTGTTGCACGTCTCTTCGGTTGGGGCTAAAATTAGATTGTGATTTCATGCATTGGAAATAAAAAAATTTGTGAGGGGGTTTTTTAGGAGTTTTTTTGTTGCTTGTCTTCTTGGGTAGCTAAAAAATACACCCATCTTATTTGCATATGTTGACCGGAAATGCTCTTATCGAGGATGAGTGTGGAGTCATTGACTTTTAAGAATTATTCAAGCCTTCTTCTATCTTTTCATTTCTATCATTACACAGGTCCCGTCTCTTGGAGCAAATTCTGCTTTTTATCTTTATAGTTAAAAGTAAAAGAATGATGTTTATATTTTAATGGGCGGTTTCACTTAAAGAATGTGGTTTGTATAGGGAACAGTCTTAGCTCTGCAAATTTATGTGTATATATATTTCACTTTTCGCGAGGAATCTAATGGGCTTCTATGAAAATAGAAGTGTAGCTAAAAGTTAACATACTACGATAACTGTATTCGCATGACGCTTTCTTCAATATCTCCAGTATCTCTTTATCCTTTACCTTAACCAGCTTAGCCTCGAAATCCCAACCGGGTTCTCTAGGTGGCAAGCTTATCATCATCTTCACATATACTCAGCCTTCCTCGTTAATCTCCGTCATCTTTTCTGCTCACTTATGTTGCATATCTCTATCCGGCAGCTAAAAATACGTAAGTTTATAAGATAACCCGTGAACTAAAAGCCACTATGTTTATCATATTGTCATTTAAATGTTCTATCCACAACCATTGATTTGTATCGATGTCTCTTAGCTTAGGAAGGGAATTAGACCCCCAAAAGAATATGTCAAATGCTAAGATTAGTTCAGCCTTCTTCAAACCTCAAATACTGGAAGATTATTCCATAGCAAAACTACCTACATACTCACATTCATCATGCACCATGTGCGGCTGATTATTACATCCTTCCCTAAAAACAACATCGCAATTCCTGATTGTTGCATATCTCTTCATGGGACCTAAAAATACCATCATTCATCCAACGGCTACCTTACGCATGTTAAGATTTGGTGGGCGAGAGAGGATGTGTAAGGAATAGCCATGCAGAGTGGCGCGCGTTTATTTTCAATGATTTATGGCTTTGCTTCAACTCTTGTTGATATTATGAGTAAATGTCTTATTGAAATTAAGAGTAAAAGTCTGGTCGACAGGAAGTGCGAAATACAACGAGCTATGCTCGTACACATGTCCCAACTCTCTTGCATTGTGAACTTCTTTCTGAAATTCCATGACCAATAACAACGGGCCTTCCAAAATAGGAGCATATTCACAGCTTTCATCATAGGATTGGAGGCAACTCGGTCAGTTAATATCCCGTCTGAGTATTCCTCTTTGTTGCACATCTTCTTTGAGGCTGCTAAAAATACGTGTATCTTTCATCATCATCATCATCATCAACCATCCATAAGTAGCGAGGCAAGGAAGAGGCTGAAGATGTTAGATTACAAGCCTTGAGAGGCCGGAGTAATGTTTCAGGAGACGTTAAACCCCGAAAAATGGGGATGTTTCATCTCGCGAGGAGATGTATATCCGGTTCGTTTTTCAACTTCATCTCTATCTAGCTCGTTGTTTCTCTCAATCTTCAACCTGCTGCTTTCATCCAGCTAAATTGTAGACATCGTAAATGAAATTCTTATTAAATATTCAATGATTGTATCCCAGTGATAAAAAAAACAAAACAACACATATACACACCAGTACGAGGGAGAATGAACCCAAAAGGATCAACCTATCACTGTCAATCTCCCACGAAGGCAAGCCATGTCTTCCTACACATGAAGCCCATCCATTCGCATTCTGTCGTTTCGTTTCATCCCCCCCTTCCTTCACGCATTATTACTCAGCCTTGTGTTCCCCAGGTCCTCAAAATTCCTTTTCGTATTCTAGAAGTGGGTTGCCCGCCTGTTCCATCCCATTCCGTATTTCCGCATTTCCCCCCCATTTTCGGGATTGCCGCGATCGATCGCCCTTCGCGTTTCTTTTTTTTTTTTTTTTAACCCCTGGAATTTCTCGCTTAAACACACGCATAAACGCGGCGTGCTTGATCGTGCTGGGTTGTAAAGAAAGAAGAAATTATAAATCAATTGCATGTTGATTGTGTTGTAATGGAAGAGATTGAGGAGTAGGGATCATTGAATCTGTGGTTATGCTAGATGCCTTGGATTTTAATTGGGATTTACATTACGGTGAAACTGCCTAGTGGGAGGGAGTCAACGAATGTACTTGCGCGGCTGCGGGAGGATGAATCATCCTTTCCCCGACCTAGAAAATCAGATCAAGAGAAAAAGATCTTTTTCCGTTGTGGTATAACTTATCTTTTTTCTTTCGTTTTTTTGCGTTCATTCCTGCGCTTTGCTCTAATGAAGGCTAGTGCTAGTTAGTATCCTGTAACCTTATGCTTGAAGATTGAGAATTTGAGATTCTCTAAACTATTTGCTTTTTTGCTTTTGAGTAAAAGAGATGAGACCAAAAGTCAGGATCTAAATGGATGCTAATGAAAAGAGTGGTACTATCTAATATCCTTTGCATTCTAGAGTTGGGGTGGAATCTTAAGATAAAGCTCAATTATGTAGATACTAAACAATCGGTCCGTTGACATTAAAGCCTAGCGGGAGTCGAGGATCCACCTGCTCGAGTTGTGAGCGCCTTTAAACAATGATTCAGACATGTGGGGAACCTTAAAGTTGAATAAGTTCTTGTTGCACTTCGTATTATGACGAAGTCCTGACCAAATTCGACGTTAGCGGGAACTTAGTCCTTGGAATCTCTGCTTCTCTGCCTTGCAGAGACTTGCAGGACGAAACGAGCCATTGTGAACCGTGGCTTTCAAGTGTGCTGTGAGTAGTGTTGGGGTATCCATTGGATCTCTCACCTTTGCACAGTAGTTTTTCAGTTCCCGATCTTATGATGACGTTCCTAGTTGGAGTTAGCTAGGCTTTTTTTTGGGTCGGTGTGAAGCATTATGTTTGTCTAGCAGGGCGGTGGACTGATGTCTGTTGCATGAGATTGTCGCAGAAGGGGCGGAACTTGAGCCGTCTGTTGACATTGTTGCCCAGAACCGGTAAGGACTCGGAGTTAAGCGTCGGCTTTTAGTTTATTACAGTAATTCCCCGAGGAGTAGATCCCAAAGAAGTCGAAGGTAACAGAAACAGGATATCAGGCAAGCTATCTTTGTGGTAGATGGTCATCGTCGATTGGAGAGCATTAGAAACTGGTGGGAATATCGGAAGTATTGATCTTAATCCCGGAGGTACTTTTTATGGAAGTCAAACTAAACGCATGTCAGTGTTATTTCTCGGTTGAAAAGGGGATGGAGGGGTAATTCTCCTCTATATATATCCTGTAGCCCTTCATCTTTTCACGTTATCCAAGTTGTTCATAGATATTTTCTCTTGAACGTAAAATTAAAATGGCCACCACAGAAAAATCCGTTGTTAAAGTCATCTTTGGCGCCATGACATTTGGCAAACTCGGCACTGAACAAGCTCGAGTGGGTAACCTCTCTGACTGCCGTTCTATCCTCGAAGTCTTCCAGGCCCACGGGCACAAAGAAGTTGACACCGCACGAATTTATTGCGAAGGCACATCTGAAGAAATCCTCGGAGACTTGGACTGGCAGCAGATGGGCCTGGTCATGGACACGAAATACTATCCCACCGTCGGTCGCAACATGCCGAAGAGCACTGCTCCCCCGAACGGATGGACACATTCTCCCGAACATCTGAGGGAGAATTTGATGGATAGTTTGAAGGCGTTGAAGACCAAGCAAGTGGATATGTGGTATTTGCATGGCCCGGATCGAACCACACCGTATGAGGTTACGTTGAAAGCTGTCAATGACCTCTATAAAGAAGGATACTTCCGCCTCTTTGGGATCTCGAACTACATGGCATGGGAAGTGGCCCAGATTTGTGAGATCTGCAAGGTAAATGGGTATGTGATGCCGAGTGTGTATCAAGGAGTTTATAATGCGCTGCATAGGAGTGTGGAGCCAGAATTGTTTCCTTGTTTGAGACATTATGGGGTGGCATTTTACAATTATAATCCCCTTGCTGGCGGGTATCTTACGAGTAGATATCAGAGGGATACAAAGGAGGATTCCATTGAGGAGGGCTCGAGATTTGATCCGAAGAGGTGGCAAGGGAGGGCGTATAGACAGAGATACTGGAATGATGCGTATTTCGATGCGTTGGACATTCTGAGGCCGGTGGCGAAGAAACATGGATTGACGGAAGCGGAATGTGCTTTGAGGTGGATGACACACCATAGCTTGTTGAAGAAAGAGTACGGAGATGGGATTATCATTGGAGCGAGTAGTAAGAGGCATATGGAGGAGAATATGAGGTGGTTGGATGATGAGAAGCTGTTGCCGGAGGAAGTACTGGAGGCACTCGACAAAGGATGGGAGAGGGTTAAGGGGATTAGTGGGAAATATTGGCACTGAGTACCTATACTGTTTAGAATATATGGAGGAAAGCGGAGCAGTTACCATGAATTGAGGAACACCTTTTACTCACTGCCTCTTATGTGTCCGTTGCGTGCAACTTACCCTAAGTAGCTCTTTCCACTTCCCCTCGTCCAATAGAATTTGACAAGAAGCGTCAAGAGAGCAAAGAAGCGGAATAAAAAATAGCAATCAAGGGCTTTCTCTTGAACCGATTTCAAATGATTTGATGAACGATTTCATCTAAATCATCTCGGTCTACCTAGGCCTCATTCCTTAAATACAAAGGAGTTGAACGAAGAGCATTTGGTTAAGGCGAATAAATACCTTGAGATGGCATATTTGGATTAGCCCTTGAAGTCCCACTTTTAGCTTATTGGCTAGGTATCTTTGAATATCCTTCGACAGTAGGTTTACTTTGACGACTAGCTGAACAGTAGAAGGCTCTCAACATGCTATTTGAACATTCTAGATTTCCTCAAAAAAGGGGTTTGTCATCAGTGTACGTAAGCATGTACAGTAATAGCATAAGCTTGGCTCGGATATAAGACAAATCCACTCGGCTTTCGGTCTTTTCGTCGATAAATGCTTCGTATTGCCGAGAATCTGATAAGATCTCATCGCTTTGATCTTTCGTTGTGCTTCTGGTTCATCTTATATTGCCCGTTCAATGTCGGCCTCCTCAAGACCGATTCAATTTCCCGATTTTATGTTCTAGAAGCCGTACCATTGCGTGGTTTGTGTTCTTCAATGGATCCGCATCTCGTTTCCCTAGAACTAATGATGGATGATCATGTGAATCTTCTCCAGCCTCCAGCTCCACCTGCACCCCGAAAGCGTCGCAGACCAGCCCTATCGTGTGAGCAGTGTAGGCGAAGAAAGATCAAATGCGATCGAAACAATCCCTGTGGACAATGTCTCCAATCTAAAAGTGCGACCTGCAGCTATACCCCTGAACCGGTCCCAGTTCCCCGGAAGACTCGCTCAGAGGCAAGAACTTCGCCGGGATCAAGAAACCCCGTACCTCTAGACAAGGCATCCTATAAGTCTTCTATCAACGAGTTACTTTTGAGTGACCATGAAAAAGGATCCGTCGTTGGATGGCCTATCCCAGAGGCGAATAGCATTCCAAATGATGCTGATTCTGGGCCTAGCTTCGACGAACTTACTCTCCGTATGAATAGAATGAGGCAGATGACACCGGGTCCTGCTCATATCGGAATAGACGATAAAGAGTTCTTTCAACATTCGTCCAAAGGTCCTGGTATTAGAGGCGCCATTTCTAAGACGAGGTTCTATGGACAAAGCCATTGGATAAACTGTTTCGAACAGGTATGACGCTCTCGTATAATGTCTAAAATATATACAATAGCTGATTACCTTTTAGTTTGAGAAAATAGCTAGTTGCAAAAACAGCGCTGAGTTCGACAAGAATTCGGAAATGTATCACATGTTGCAGAAATGCAAAAGTATGGTGAGGAAATACAAAGAAGAGCGCGCTTCCAACCCTCCAATGCCTCAAACCATATCAGATTTTGTCCCCCCGAGAGAAATCAGTGATAAACTGGTGGCTGCATATCTTCGCACCTACGAGACTGTGTTCAGAATTCTTCACATCCCCTCTTTTCAAAAGGAGTATGGTCAATATTGGGAAAATCCGGCAGCAGCAAGCACTTGCTTTCTCATGAAACTTCTCCTCATATTAGCGATTGGAGCCTGTTTTCATGAAGAATTCATCAGCTCTTTTTATAAAGAGTCCCTACAGTGGGTCAATGCGGCTCAAGCATGGCTGAGCTCACCCGGAGAAAAGTCTCGTCTTAACCTCAGTTGCCTCCAGGTCCACTGCTTACTATTGATCGCCCGGCAGACGAGTGGTGTCAATGGCGATTTAACATGGATGCCATCTGGTCATCTCCTCCACTTAGCAACAGCTTTAGGGATGCACCGAGACCCCACATGTTTTCCCAAAATGTCACCATTTTACGGAGAAATGAGAAGAAGGCTATGGGCAACGATTTTGGAACTCGTGGTTCAGTCAAGTCAAGATCTTGGCTTGGCACCATTGATCTCATCCGAGGATCACGATTGTGACCCACCAAGTAATATTGATGATGATCAGATTGGAGAAAATATCATGACACTTCCTGTTCCGAAGCCTATGACCACCTTCACTCAAACGACTGTCCAAATTGCTCTTCTCAGATCTCTCAACACAAGGTTAAAGATCTCGAAAGCAATCAACGGTGCCCGTTCTAATCCAACCTACGAAGACACACTTCACTTAGATACAGAATTGACGAACTCTATTCGTTCCAGCACCCAACTCTTTCTATCCTATCTCTCGCAAGGGAATGCTGTTTCACAACCGACGACTTTCCAAATCAAACTCCTCGACTTATTGACACGTCGTTTTCTAATCATTCTCCACTATCCCTGGTTTGTGGAAGCAAAGACTAACCCAAGGTTCTATTTCTCCCGCAAAGTCTGCGTGGAATCTTCCGTTGTAATCATTCGTCAAAGAGCGAGCTATCTTTCGCGACCTGAGCCATCCGTACCCCTGGATGATTTCAGCCTGCTGATGTATTTGGTACATGGAGGCATCAATGATACTCTCATCCATGCCTCTATGATCATCGGCCTTGAGCTGATGGCTCTTCTTGAGGAAGAACCCGTAAACCTCAGCTCATCTATCGTGACTCAGTTTTCGACGAATTCAAATCAAATCACTCATCTATTTGAAGTTTTCCAGATGATGTTGGAACTAGTTCAACAAAGATTAGAGAGGGGCGAGACGAACGTGAAAGGGGTCATTTTTGCGGCATGCATGATTGGTCAAGTTCAGGCGACGCTAAACGGGACCGACCCCGAAGCAGCAATCGTTGAAGCAGCGAAGAAAAGCGTGCATGAATGCTACGAGATGTTGAAAAGAAAGGTTGGTGGAATATCACCCGATGAAAGCAGTCTAGTTCTGCCTGTTGATGGTGGGACTGTTGACGAAAATGGTACAATGACTTGGGATCTGCTGGTGAGTACAATTAATCAACTTTTATTTGTGACAGAATAAACTAATACATCACAGATGCAGGATACGAACATGAACTTTGATGTGGCGGACTCTTGGTTATTCTCTGGATGGGATAGTAGCTCTTGGGCATCGTAAGGCTAAGTATAGACCTCCTTTTTGGGGTTTATACTTCGGTAATGAGGAACAAAGGCGGAATGACTGAAAGACGACATCTGATTTCGGCTTCTAAAAATACTTTTTCTTTTTGCTCCATTGTCTGTCCTCGTATTGGCCTATAGGCTTTCTGAACTTGCGTAGAATGGGCAATAAGTTAACCGGCTTATAAGCTAGCTTATAAGTGATCAACATAAGTTATTTATTTAATGATATTCGCTAATAAGCAGGCTTATAAGTTTATGTGCTTTTTTATATATTTAAATAAGTATTATAGCTTGATTTTTCGCTTATTATCTAAGATTTTAAGCTTTAAACTATACGCTTTCTCCTTAATCTCTCACCTTAATAGATATTAAAGCTTAATACTTCTATATTACTATTAAATGTCTTAAATGAAGTAAAAATTTATATAATTAAACATTACACATAAGGCTTATAAGTTGATAAGTTTAGCTAATCAGTTAAAGGCCTTAATCTAGGTCATTCAGTTTACAACTAATAACTTACTGACTTATTGCCCAGTCTAAATCTACGCAAGAGGTAGGTCCGATCTTAGCCCTCAGCAAGTTGAATCCCAAATCTGTACCTTCTCGAGACCACATCAGTGTTTGTTGCATGTCTGATTGATTTCTAAAAATACGTTCTTCCTTTCTACTAATGATCTTTTCGAGCGTAATGGAAACCCCCTATGAGAATGGCCAACTCGTTTGGAGTCAGCCTGATGAGTCGAATCCTGTGCCGAAGGTTGTCACAAGACCAATGTTTCTAAAGCCTTTGTTGCACATCTAATTTCACCTTCTAAAAATACGTCGTTCATCTTTCTAAGGATTATACTCAGTTGTCCCCAATAAAACAACCAAAATCAACGAAAGGTCTACAAACAGGGCTTAATCCTTTGCTAAGGGCTTCCATCTGCGCGAGCTTCTCGAGCATTTGTTGCACATCTGATTTCCACCTCTAAAAATACGTCCATTCTTCCTTATTATTGAACGAGAATGAATGAGCCTCATCCATTTAATAACATCTCTAGGCATCCAAGTTTTGTCTCCGGAGAACCGGAGGAATCTAGATGAAACAAAGAGGCCCAGTCTCGTGCCTATCGCTTCCTCTGACGCTCCTTTTAGCCGCGCACGATCGATTCCTCATTTGCGTTAGTAGCACTTTCCTTCAATTTTCGTAGATAATCTGATAGGGTAAGGAATTCATGACGAATCTCTTGCTCATTATTTGATTATCCGCTGCTCCCCAGCTATATCACATCTTCCCACTACTCTCACTTGAACCCATCACTGGGTGTCCTGCAAGGACGAATTGTTGGAATTCAAGGCCCAATCCCAAACTCCGAATTCCTGCGGAGTTCTGCGGTCCTCTATATGGACTAGATTCTTCATGTGAAAGGACAATGTTGATCCTCCGTTGACATCCAAGCATCTGGCGGTAGTACCTCTGCCTAAATTCCATAAAAGCAGTCATACCCACACAAATTGTTGGAATCCAATGCTCAATGCCAAATTACGTACTCCTACGACCATTTGTATGGACTTGATTCTTCATGTGAAAGGACAATGTTGATCCTCCGCTGACATCCAAGTATCTGGCGGTAGTGCCCTCTACCCAAACCCCATAAAAGCAGTCGTACCCACGCGATCAGCTATTTTAAATCTCTCTATCCACAGAGCATCTTATTTTATCTTTCATGCTTTCGAGTGAAAGACGATCTCAATGAATCGAAGTATACACTTTACTAAGAATCACTTTGGATGCCTTGTTTATTGACATGTCGTCCTTTCGCTTGGCAGTACCCCGCGGCGCCCACCCTCGGCCTCGCACTCCGTCCGATGTAAGCGCGCACCTAGGTCCATCCTGGGGTTGAGGCTGAGCCATTGTTCCTTTCATAGTGATCAAGCTTGAGGTGCTTATATCATCATCATATACACGCGCACGAAAATGATTTATGTCTCTATTAGGAGCCTAGATTTTTAGCGCTTTCATCAAAATTTACGGCGGCTGTTTAGACTATGCAGCCATCTATTTAGTTTCCCCATTTGCGAATATTAGAGCGTGGTAAACTTCGTGTTGTCTGTATTAGAAGGCAAATTGTTCCCTCTCTATCTCATAATAGTATTTCGAGAATTAGTTCCTCTCCTTCCAGAGTCAAAAAAAACCTGCCACTATAGGTGCTGCAGTGAAAATCAATGTAAACGTGGGATAAGGGCCGTTTCTCCCGTCAGCCCCCGGTGTTTCATGTTTCAGAAAATCCCCATTCTAACGCCCCTCTCACTCATTATAAATTTGAGCCAATAGCCGACAGGAACCGTGGCGGAGGAAGGCGAAGGGTATCAAACAAAGTGGGATGATGTGAGGTGGATTTAAGGTTAACCTCATGGTCTCCCATGTGCTTTGTATTCCTTGTTCGTGTCGTATTCTGGAACGATTTGATGCAACTTGGTGGCAACGAGTGTGTCCAAGCCTGGCTGCTTCTTTGATTTTGAGTAGAGTCTAATTGATGCTTCAAAGAGGGCATGCTCTGCAAGGTAAATGCTAGTCTTTAAAAAAAAAAAAAAGATCTTGGATAATAACGCTCTGTCCTAAAATATCACATTATTATTTTGAAAAGAGAAGAAAGTATGATAGCTGAGTGATAGTAGATTATTAAAAGGGCTCTGATTGATATATTTATTTTGATTTTTCTAGTAATCTTACTATTGCATTTTGTTAGAAGCCACCTCAGCTCAGGTATGGGAACTGGGTTGATAACTTATAATTCAAAACATACGGAGTGCAACTAGTCACTAGAGCGTTCAGTAGCTAGGAAATGCCTGTTAAGAACAGTATTAAGGAACACTGAGTATTTTTGGAACCATTAAGAGACGTGCAACAAAAAGGGGTTCTCCAGAATCAGAGAAGGAGCAAGATATAAAAAGACGAAATATCATGGCGAATTCAAGACTGTTGGAGGACAGTGTATTTTTGGAATTTGAATGTAGATGTGCAACAAAGACAACTTGATTTCATGAAATTTAGAAGAGACGAACAATGTGGTAATGGGGACAGATGGTGGCCATGTTTATTTTGGTATTAGGGAAACCGAAAGGAATAGCCTAGATCATTTCTCGGGTTAGTAGAAGGACTAGCATGACGTCTTTTGTCTGAAGATTTGTGTTAATTAAACTTTAGTCTGGAACTAGCTAGTGCAAGGATAAGGGCGAGTTTGACTAACTGGATGTAATAGACGAGATTTTTATGGGCTCGTTCATCGAGCGCACTGCTATTGCTTCTTAATTTTTGATGGTTCAAGTAAAGCCATCTAATTCTATATGATGCTACAAATTACATTTTCCTATCAAGCGCCAAGTATCCAATTGGCAATTTGTCCAAGTCAGCAGCGCATTATTAAAGATACCATGACTGAAGGCGGTGTCTACCTCAATCTTCTAGAAAAATCCCTATACAAGACAAGAAAGTGGGAGAGCTAGGAACTATGACGCTTGCAACTCCTGTAAGCCTACAGCGGAGTTCTGAAACAAGCGGCAAGGAGGAAGGATGTGGAAAATTTGAAACGTACTTCGCCACTTCCAGAATCTAGCATCAGTAGGATTGGAAAGTGGTTATGTAGCTCCTCTCAAAGTCCGTAGTATAGAATTAACTGTTGGTTATTCAGGAATAATCCGAAGCCTGTTGGGCTGAATGATCCTGTACAAAATCAGAGTCTGCCTTGAGGGCAGAAGGTGTTTGAAGTCCATTTAACGAGCTTAGGGAAGAGGCTCCACGTTGGAAGTTATACCACAGGATTACTTTGCTATCTGCGGACTGTGGATAGCGTCGAGGTAAACGATATGTGAAATCGATCTTCTCTAGGTCGTATTTTTAGGGCGCTGGATTAGTATGCAACAGAGGTAATTTGAGTTCATAGCAAAAACGTTGAAGTGGGTGGATAAGATGGCATAAGATTGCTGTTCAATTAGTGGTGAAACTTATTGGGATATAGGCCACCAATTTGAAAGCTTATTTTTAAAGATAAACACAAGAGATGACAATGAGAACTAACCACTTGGACAACACAAACTTTTTATAATCCATTCACTCTAATCGTTGACTTTACGTAAGAAGCTTGACTTCTGTTCCTGAAGTCATAAGTTCTCATAAATTAGATGCCGTGAAGAAGTATATCCCGATTTTCCGTACACGCGGGGACCGGAGATGACGAAAAGTAAGCATTTAGATTAAAGAAAAATAATCACACTGAAATGAGATATTTAACAAGAGCGTTTAAATAGCAGCCTTTATTTCGTTTATTGTCTCTGGACTAAACACGCAGACCGGCCCACTATACTTCGCCTTAGGCTCCTTCTAATACGCCTATTCGGATGACTATTCCAGTATTTGAAATCCCGAGTTCCAGGATGCTTTCGAAAGGTCCCACTCGAGATTAACATCAACAAACTGCCCCTTCGAAGGACCTCGAGAGCATTGGATGCCTAAATAGATATGTCGGGAAGTTAATCAATTGCAAAATCTCTAAAATATATTTATAAGGCCGGCCTGCTTACCAACCGTTCTCGGTACGTGTTATTGGACTCTTCCGTAAATGTAAACAAAGAAAGAAAGAACGCGCGGATGACTGTGGATAGATCCCCACAAGTCCTATAGCTATCGACGTATTTATTTATGGGGCATTTATGAGATACGCAACAGATGGCTTGTGATACCTTGCATAGCTTGAACAGGATATTTAAGTCTATAGACTAAGGCTCCTGCAGAACAGAAGATAATATCGTATTTGATTGACCCACTTGGGAGCGTCGAACACCTTATTTTCAGGTACGCCCAAGTGGTCAATTTAATACTTGCTAATATGAAATCCCTTTAGTAATGTTGGTAAATATGGATTCAAGTAAAATTCGAAGGTTCCCCATAAATTTAAAATCATTTTCAGACCCGCTGCTCAAAGTCATTTAGAGATGTGACAATATTGGGCCAGGACAAACTTGGGGGGCTACATGCAATACCTCAACATGAGAAACTGGGTTCGCTTATAGGACTATTTGAGGATTTATTTTCTAGATTCATATATTCATCATCATCCAGCCTAGGATCAATCACACTCCGAAGCATTTGTAATGAAAGATGACAATGCTATATATCTACAAGAAATAGTCTTTAACTCCTCATTTATATACTACCAAAGCTTTAAATGCTAAATACTGATGTATTACCACACTAATAGAAGGTTCAATTCTAGGCGCTTAAAATATTTCGCATAGATTTTGTGAACTTAGCCGGCCCTCGATTACTGACTGGCACGCTTCTCGGTCTAGATATGCAACAGGAGTTCCGCTTTTCATGAATCTCAATCCACGACGTCGGTCCCCAAGAATGGTAGAGACATTTTTGATTAGAGGGCGGCTATTTACTGGAGGGAGGGAAACTCGAAACGACAGCGAGTTTAGACATGCAACAAGCTGTTCCTATCTTTATAGCAATTACCAATGAGCTAAGACACTGTCCATTTAACCCTTGCGACTAACACAAGGGAAGAAAATCCCTTATTCAAGTTTTATTTATGGCGCTAATGGATTAAGGAGGCGGTCGACTAGCTTGACAAATAGATCCTTTGATGAAAATCCCTTGATTTGCAGTTAAACTAAATTACAAGATCCTCAAAGATATGCAAAAAATAAAACATGAGAAGGGATTCAAGGGAATGACGATCCTTGTGGATGGAGGAGCTCAAGCTCAGCCCGGTTGACGAGTGCGAACCACTGAGCCAAAAATGGGGTAGATCAACACCCCGACCAGCCAGTCCTCTAATTGGCGAAGAGATCCAAAGCTTTCAGAGGTTAGGCTAGAGAGAAGGGAGGGAAGACCATTGAGCACGTGATGCTCATAGAATAAATGTCTTTGACTCCGATGCTTCAGAGACCTCACTAGGACTCTAGCCGCCATTAACACCCACTGAGATCATAAATTTCGTAATATTTTGGGTAGTACCCAGACTTCCCAAGATATAACTTCAAAGCACCAGAGCTTGTAGGTCATTTTGTTCGCGTTCTACTTCGTGTACATAATTTTAATGGAACCAAATTTCTTGGAAAATGAGAACTGGAAACGTGTGGATTGCTTTAGGGTAATTCCTCAAACGTTTTAATCGATCATAATCTTTACCCTGTCATAATTCCGCACTTTTCATACCCTACCAATTGTCTCCTCGTTATAGTACCCCACTTCTATTTATTATTAACAAGTAATTACTATTGAAGTAAGAGAGCCATTGCACTCACCATACGCTCTGCCTTGGATCCACGGATTCTGATTCGCCCTTACCCTTCCCACAGATCGCGTCACTAACCACCTCTCATAGACCTCACGATTTCCACCTATACAACCATCACTGGGAAACCCTCTTTCAAATGTCACACCATTCTTAACACATTGCTGGACGCATTGGTCAAGAAACAATTTCTGGCGTGCCTCTCCAGGTTCCGTATTGAGCATCGAGAGGAGAAAGGCGTCCAAGTCCTCATCGTTCTTAGAGCGGAAGTTTGTGATGATGACATTTACCATTTTGACGAGAACCAAGATCTACTGGGGTTTGTAACAGTCAGCATTTGAGTATCTACGTTAATTGGACACGAAAATAGCTTCAGAGATACATGCCAGCAGAACGAAAGTGGCAATGCCTAGGTATACGAAAACTCCGGAGCTGCAAGAATTGTGGGGAGCCAGGTAAGATTGGAAAGCAGACGGAAACGAGGTCATATTGGGTCTTGACATCTTGTGTCGAGAGGCGTCTCCAGAGTTCTTAATTTATTGTGTTCGTACAGAAAAGATCGCAGTCCCGAAGCTCAAGCTAGAGAAGCAATGGCATGGGTCAAGTATATATATGGGTAAGGGGCTTCCATCGTCAATAAATTAAGTTAGAGTCGCGCCAAGTTATGCTGTCATAATTTTCGCTCCCGCCGCTAAGTTTCCAATGAGCAAACCACACACCTATTACAATATTCAACTATTCAATTCATTCTAATAGTAGTTCACTTTAATCCGAATTAAAGTTTGGAAGTGAAGGGAGCAGAATATGAAAACGGGGTTAAGCGAGAAGGCCCATTAAGATAACAGGACGTAGTTCAAGGATAAACAGACAATCATGCAGGATGGGGTCGGTGATCAGAATCACGAGATATGACAATACCATAGAGATGGGGGGGAGCTAAATCAAATCATATGTCACTTAGTGCTTTGTACCGCTTTTGGAACTGGCTCGGGCTGAAAAATGCAATCTGCACTAGTTTACAGCAAGATGCTCGCATTTTCCCACTAGCCCTAAATGTTCTTGACTTGATCTTGTTAGATGTTTAAACTCGATTCATTAAGCCGCTAAATTTGACATCTCGAATTGAATTTATGAAATGCAACAGAAATTTATACTCGGACTTGAAACTATTAATGAGGTCTAGTCTACCAGCTCCCAAGAATCTCTCGAGCCTTGACAAAGTTTGCCTTAGGGTATGGGAAATAGGCTAAATGGGAGGACTAATTGGGATTTAACCGGCTGCTAGCAGGCACTAAAGATGACATATTACATGACACAACAGTATCAGAAGGGTGCGATTAATTACAAACCAAGCTCAATGAACGGCTTTACGTTTGGGAAATAAGAGAGGAGCTGCAACGAAACATTCTGGTCCCTTAGATGGGGAGACTGGGTTCTGATATCGAACATAGCAGAACTACACCCCATGGGCTTGCATGTAGAAAAGCAAGGCGTGAGGTGATCCATCATCCAATGCACGACTGCTAATTTGACACAATAAATAAATTTCAGCATCTCTAATCATCATAGTACGGGAATTAGTGGGGCTTAAAGGTGCGAAAGACAAACACAGCAGAACGACGACCAAAAGCTAATCCTAGGATGGTCACCCTTTTTAGAGGTCGGAATGCCGGCATTTTAGGTAGATGTGCAATAAAAGTTGGACTGTTCAGAAACAGACCTATCGGATAATAGTATCTAAGGTCATTAAAGCCTATGTTGATATCAAAAGCCTTTTCGATTTGGTCAGCCTTTGTAGCACTACCCGGCGTGGAATCAAACTTCTAGTGTTTAAAGACTGATTGGATCGACATATGCAGTGTTAGTAGTATACGAACCGTATCATTGGAGCAATATAAATGAGATCAGAGAGTCCCGCAGTATCGTATCGACCTTTCGATGCGTATTGCAATACATATTAGTATTGAATGCATCACCAGTATTATACTAAATACGGAAATAATACTGAGTTAACAATAAATTAGTTTCGTACGAAAATGAGATAATAATACTATTGAAATAAAGGATTGCTAAACAAAAAACAAGCAAAAAACGCAAACAGTATTATAAATTAACCATAAACACTTTTGAGTAGCGTCGGCCTCCTGCGGCTGTCTTGTCAGCATCGAAATAGGCATATATCGGTATAAAACCTGTGATATATGATAAATCACAAAGTGCCGAAAATACTGGAGATGTGTTGAATCACAAGGTTGCAAGTACTGAAAGCAAAATTTGAGTCTAAGATAGTCATGAGGTCAGATTTCCCTTTCTTGTCGGTATCTCTCGGCATTTGAACAGCGATGCGATGTGTAACAAAACATGAAAAGCTCCAATACTAGCTAGATGACTAGATTCCACAAGGTTGACGACGTCCCTAGCAGGCAGAAGTCACGAAAATCCTCACCTCCTTGGAGTGGGTCGGCCGTCGGAGTTTGATGTCGACGTGTAACAAAATATTCAGTATAGAGACTAGTAGACCGGAAACCGGAAAGTATGACGATTGAACTAGTTTTACTCTACCTCGGCAAGTAAATGCGGCTTGCAACAAACATAAATAAACAAAAAGAAGTGTCACGATGAAGTCAGAATTACCCTTCTAGGATAAGGGTCGGCATGTCGGCAATTCAAGACGACGTGCAACAAAAAAGTGAAATAACCCAGCGACAGCACAATTGCCGCGGCAAGGAAATGCGATCTGCAACACAAGCATGAAGTCTTGTATAACGGAGTCATCGAAAAGACTATTCGTCATTTTGAAACTTTAGCTCCAAGAATACTTTGATAACCTCAGTCAATGTGTTAGCCTCTCGTGAACCAACAACTCCCTCGGGGGATTCAGGGATCTCCTTCATTGGGTAGACGATGTTGATGAATGTATGTTGTAGGTCGAATAAGTTTTCGCTAATGGCCTGTCTTGTATACAAAGTGTCGAGCCACCCGCCGCCTGTTCACTATTTCCATCCTGCCTTATCCTTTCCTCCTCTTCCCACCTCTTCTCTTATCTAGAGCCTCCCCAGGAATCCAAATAGTCCGCCAATGGCAGAAGTCGATGTCTTGCTCTTAACATCACACTAATAAATATCCACGAAGTGAATAGGAATCCTGGAGAAAGTCTCCTAGACAGCAGAATAATTACTTGTAATCTCACTTCACCAATCCCAAACTCATTGAGAATGGCTGAAGTAAAGGAGATCCCATAATGTAGAAATTGAATTTGGAGAGGGTTGTTTTAGTTCCGATTTCGATGCGATTATTATGAAAAGTGCCTATCGTTGTGGCTAGCCGTGCAGGAGATTCGTTCCTATGGTTGTTTCATTGAGCGTGCTACTCTCAACAATTATATAAGCAGTTTTGAAGAACAGTTCCTAGAATAAACAAACAGCCTAGCTTCTCACATCTGGATACCTAAAGGTAGCGTCAACAGCTCCGGTCCCAGCTAGCCACACGAGAAACAACATCACCGGCCCCTCGCCCTCAGGATAGCTTCGAACCCAATTAAAATAAAATGTCGTTGTCAGGCTATTATTCGACTCTCCCTACTACCGTGGAATCTAGCTAGTATATATAGGCTTCCAAAGGAGACCTAAATCTCTCGCATCCCATTCTCCTAAGCAGCCTGAGGCACAGCACGGTTTCAGGTTCTAAACAGCACAGCCTAAAACTCGGAGCTTTATCCGGATTCCACATGAAGCTCATGAAACTCGGGTGGTATTTGTCCAGATGGTCCTGAGGGAATATGCAGCATTTTGAAGAGAGAATATAGCAAGAGCGGGCTTGTAGAAAGAGAAACTTACCCTCTGAAAAAGGATCAAAGGTACCCCCGGGCTTTGTAGCGTGGTGCGGTTTGGTCCGAAATTACAATTTCATCCTGTCGAGCCACTGTGTTACCTACTTGGAAATATATATCGAAAGCTGTCAATTTCGATGGTAAGGCGTTCTTCGACGTGATTAATCCCTGTGGCAAAATAAAATTAAACGTGAAGGGCAATAAGCCACAATACGACTCGAACCCCAAAGGTCAAGGCTCGTGTTGCGGCGCAGCATCGTAATATCGTAAACACTGCTCCCACTTTAACATTTTGATCTTCTTTATCAAAACGATTCAAGACCGAAATTGCTTTTTTTTCCTTTCCTAGCGTAGATGGCAGTCACATATCCCCCAGAAGTCAACCTAGCGATTACCACGACATGGCTTCCCCTCACCACAGCATATCCTATAGTACCGAGCTGCTTGACGCTCTATCATGGTCTTCCATCAGAGAACATTTTCTATCTTTACGATCCGAATAATTTCGAGCACGACATCGCGACACCTTGTTGGCCAGCTTATGGTACCAGCTGGTGGAACCAAGCACAGTATCTTGATACTGTGACATCTCTTGGCCCCTTCACCTGTCCGGAGGCCTATCATACCGCATTTACTGAGGAAGATGCCTCTGGTAGTGGAAGTGAGATAGCTTGTTGTCCTAGGTATTTTACTTCGCTCGTTCCCCCAATCTTCTCAAGCTCAACCCTGCTGACAGTAGTCGCATAGTGGATATACAGCCTCTGTGTTTATGGAATTTGCACAGCCCGGCGTATGTCGGACCCTCTTTCCCTATTCGAATACAATCCTAACGGACTTATAGGAATGCATCTCGATTCTCCCGGGCGGTCAATCATTCACATACGTCGACATCGAGAACGACGCCTACATAGTTGCCACAACCTTCATCCCCAAATCGTCCAGTCTTCTCATTAGAGGCGTGCAACTAAACGGATGGAATTTCCCCTCATTCCCGGCGGCGGCCCCGTTAACTTCCGCCCCCCTTTTTCCTGCCATAGCAACAACAGAAGGCTCTGTCCCATCAACTACTTCTTCCACCTCTACTACTTCTCCCACCCCTCTGAGCTCAAAAACCTCAAGTACATCCGCGAGCGCAAGCACCACCGCTAAAAATCTAACATTGAACTCTTCTGGGGAGCGGATAGGCCTGCCAAGGGAAAGGTCCTACGGTGTTTTAGGTCTGGGATTAATTTGGGTGGTGTGTTTGACGGGAGTTTTCTATCTGTGAGAGATATGGTGCTAGGAAGAGTCGATTAATAATTTAAATTCCTGAAAATACTTCAACGGATAATGTCTTCATAGTTGACTGTCATTATTACGCTTTGGTGGAATAAGCTCTGATATTTTGATCTCCAGAAATATTCCGGGCATTTGAGTCGATAATAACGCAGACGTTCAAGTATCGTGCGATTGTATAGAGGAGTCTACAGCACGGAATCTCTTACGGTCTCACGATGCATTCTCAGGTTGCTGATAGTTCCGCCATATGCTTCAATTTCTTAGTTCTGAATGTACTGCGCATTCCTTTTTCTATAGTCACCGCCTAAAAGTCGTTAACCAAACCGCGTACGCTCGGAGACTGCATCAAGGACCTTCTGTACCTAATAGAATTCATGTTGATTAAAAGGGGCGGCTCGCTTAGCGACTGAGTTTTCACAAATGCCCTTCGGGGAGACATCACTGAAGACAATAAAAACTTCGATCAGAACAAATTCAAGGCATAGTGAAATAATTTCAAGACTCTTCACGAAATTTTAAAATCAACCTCTTGGTTACATCCCTCCGCCGAGTACTTCAAATCAAACATAATAAATATGAAGAAAAAAAAGCTTAACGGAGTCAAGAATCCCGACCCATAATAGGTTTGACCTTTTTCAGATAAATCAAGAACTCCAAACACGCCAACAGTAATCTCTCCGTTCTTGAAACCTCAGCCATACCTCCGGCCCGCAGAGCTAAAAGACGTCCCTGCAATTCTCGCTATCGGACGCAAAATATTCACGGCTACGTTTGAACACCTATGTTCACTATCTAATCTAGAGGTATGTCTCTCTTCATCTTACTTTCCTCAACCATCCTATAATCCGTCTCGAATCCAGATGAACACATGATTGTCGTCATTTTCACGTCACCCTCCTCTCCCTCCAATCATGTCCTCAGCTTTGTCAACTAGCACACCACATCTTCCTCGTCCGAACCTTGCATGGATAACGCCGACTCGTCAAGGGAGTTTCAAAAGTTGTATGTGGATGCATAATCCCACGCAATGGAGACCAGTAGGACGCGAAGTGGTAGGGCGGAGGAATGGGCGAGGGAAAGGGGTTATAAGACGATTTGGCTAGGTGTGTGGGGGAGAATGAGAGGGTGGTGAGAGTTTATGGGTATGAGAAAATAGGCATTATGATTTTGTGGTGGGAGAATATTTCTAGCCGGACTGGGTTGTGAGGAAGAGCTTGTAGGTAGAGGGTTGCGGAACGAGCTAAGGAGGGTTTTAACTTCACATATTACCTAAATGTCTCTTTCGTTTGAAGGCGAGGTTTATAAGTAAGTTTATTAAATGGGTTTATTGTTAATATTTAGATCTTTATAAGATTAAAAGTCTTTTTAGAATTTGTAATGCTTGTAGATATTTAAGAGAGCGTTCAAAAAGGGGTTTGCTAGGAAGTTAAAGTAGATAAAGAGGTAAGATTATATAATATTAAATTATATTTAATAGAAGGAGTCGGATCATTTCTGCGGATTTGCAATAATGAATTTAGATCGGGTTATCTATTTCGTATCTAATCCAAATTACCCAGGATATCCAATTTATTGGGTTAGATTAATAATGATATTGGAATGACGGGTCATTACATAGGTTACATGCTCGTTTAATAATAACAGCATTTACACGAACCAGATCTTGTGTAGCGTGCTTTCTCTAGTTGATATTGTGAGGCGCTAGAAGTCGTAATGTCACGCTACCCCTAAAGGTGGTAGCTACAAGGGCATAGCATCTGTTCTGTGGCTATAAAGTGGGGCTTATCCTCTCCTTCATCAGGCAGGCACCTTAGATATTATTCTTATTATTTATTAATTCGCTATTCTCTTGATTTGCTAACTTCTTTCTTGTGCCCACGCGACCTAAAGTCACGCGTCTCTACTACGACCTTATATACTTTCACAATATCAACTAGCAACCACCGAGTAAACTAATAAATGGGTTAAATTAATAGGTTGTGTTGGTTTTACCTTAGTGTACTAGAGTGGGCTATTTCATGATGAATTCATTTGTTACTAATAGGCTATAGAAGGAAGAAGATTATAAGGATCGAAAGTGCTGAAGTAGCTAGCCAAGCTAATGACTCATCAAGGCACGTGACTATATACCCTGTTCCCTGTTCCAATACGTAACGCTAAGCAACGCCACCAAAGCAGAGATGTAAATAGCCTCCTCCTCACCTTAATAGAAGAACAACAACAATAAGCATATCACAGAACGTTTATTATGTCTGTGTCGTGCTACCTCTAGTTATTTAGCTAGCTGTTTACCGGTCGTACCAACGGGTTGGGTTAGTTTTTGGCTAGTTTAATAATATTGGGATGACGGTCACTACGGACATACTCTTATATAATATATTAAATTAATTGACTATCGAACAATTAATTTAAGGCTATTATTAGAAATATTGACCACTTTTGAGGCCGAAATAATTTACTTCGCGAATTAGAAACCTATTTCGGACGCTTCAAAATAATATAAATATCTATAAATACCGGAACATAGTTTAGTTCTTTTCGTTTTCTACTTCGTCTTCCTTTGCATTTCCCACTTTCTTCATTTTAAATATCACTTTTCATCTCTTATATACTTTCCCCCGAAATACTACCCCTCGACCATATCATACAACTAACATGCCTAGACTCTCTAGTATTGGTAGCTTCAGCTATTCAAGTAACCAATTTGACGCCAGTCACGATCACTCACGCAAACACAGCCGCGAACACCATAGACAACCCAGCGATCTCAGCCTTGCCAGCACCCATAGTCCCAGCCCATCTAATTTTTTCATCAAGGTATGCCCGGGTTGTGGATCACAAGACATACCCATTTGGCGTAATGTTATCGGATATGTTTGTAGATATTATCCAGATTGTGGGGAGTAAGCGTAAAGATATAAGTATAATGATGGCCTTGAGCCAAATACCATAAAGAGACTCAAAATTACTTCTCTATCACAGAGATCATGGCAATACTAAAAATGCCTTTGCACTTCTTGAAACCTGGCATATTGTGAGGCGGCTAGAAGTCGTAATGTCACGCTACCCCTAAAGGGGGTAGCTATAAGGGCATATCATCTATTCTGTGGCTATAAAGGGGGGGGGCTTATTCTCTCCATTATCAGGCAGGCACCTTAGATATTATTCTTGCTACTACTTCTTAATTTTCTATTCTCTTAATTTGCTAACTTCTTTCTTGTGCCCACGCGACCTAAGGTCACGCGTATCTACCACGACCTCGTACACTTTCACAATATATATTATGATATAATTTGCGATCTAAACGACAGAATACTTTAAAAGGTCTTTGTTGTTAAAGTATATATTGATGTCTTCAAATGAGAACATGTGACCGAAATCAGTGTGACTTGTCATCCATAAAGCTATAACGCAAGTCTTGGATTGGGGATGTGTGTTATACGCCCAAACGCATAAAGCAGCTCCAGAAGCACTTCTATGAGCTCTACTAATTTGATAACTAGTAATCAGCATTCGAAATCGTTCTTGCTGGCTAGTTTTACTAATCTATTGGTTCTAAAATTAGATCTACTACTCATGTGTGTAAATATGACCTTTCGCTTCTCTAAAAAGAAGATTAAGTCAAAGTTATATAGTAAGTTCAATATTATATTTCATGAGCCTAGTATCTTCACATGCCTACCTCATATTCTTACTTGAAAGCCAATACAAAAAGCCTTAAAGAAGCGCTGTCTCGTGAGTGAAGATAGACAAGCGCTTTTCAAAAATTCAGACGATACTGCACAGCCCGAACAGGGGGGGAGGTGAAGAAGGTCCTAACGCTGGAAGCCGTAGAAATAGAGTAGATACACCTAGGAAACAAAAGTTAGTCAGCTGCGATAAATATGCAGCGAAGTTTGCAGCAATCTTATTGCCCACACATGAGGCGAGACTTACTAGAACTGTAGCTGTTTTGCAACGATGTACCAGGACTGTAGCTATAGAGGAAAGTAGGAACACTGCCTAACTTTGGGCGAGGAGCAAACTCTAATAATTGCTCAACGTACTTAAAGAACGCGGTAAGAGGTTAGACAGTAAGGTAGGGGACTTTATCGAACCGTTCCAAAAGGTTATTCAGTGGAGAGAAGTGGTCCAGATTTTATTGTATGGGAGACTTGTTGATTCAAGCGAGGGACAAGGCTAGAGCAAGTATGGGGTTCCTCGCTGACTTCCATTCGCCTCGCCCGGACTCATCTCCCAACAGAAGGCGAGTAGACACACTAGAGGCTGGGGCCCCATGACTTTTGAATACCAGACCTTTTTTCTTCTTCTATATACTATAGATTCTAGATATGGGAATCTGCGAGGGCCCAAAGCTTATAGCCTATATGCCAAGGTGTGTAAGACGAATAACAATCACTGCGAAATTGCAAAGCAATAACAATGAGTTCTATTAGCAACAGACGTAATAACGAATGCTAGTCTTCGGCAACCCGACGCCCACAATACCCGCAAGAGCAAAATTGGGTGTCTGCTCCCAATAAACGCCATGAAGGGTAGTGAGCATGAAGGAGCAAGGCAAGCAAATAGCACATATCCCAGTATTCCCTTTGAGATGCTTCCGTGAATACTAACAAACCCCGACAGGTTCATTCCTCACATAAATTTTCCTCACACTCCAGATTGACATCGTCAATATGAGTGAACGAATTCTTCAAGTCCTTTTCATTTGACACATAGACTTGTGAGGTATCTCTCATCATATCCTCCACTAAGATCTTGGTGCTGTATTGTTCCGAACTTTTGTAGCCGCATGTTGGACAACGCCGCAAATCTGGTCGCAGCATCCGCCAATTGCCACAATTGTAGCAGCGACGAGCAAGAATATCTTTTTGTGGTTTATCGGCGTGGAAGTTCAAATCGTCATCATACCAACGAAGCAAACCTGCCCATCTACTTTTATATTTGCCAGTAGCGATAGCTTCTTGAACAGCCACGTTTGACATTTCCAACACCTCTTGAATGAGCTGATCAGAAGGCTCTGTGGGCAATCCTTGAAGCTTTGAAATGACCTTTTCAGCAAATGAGATGAATTCTTCCCGTCCAGCACCCCAGTCCCAGCCCGTAAGAAGTTCATGGATGTTTTTCAACTCGAAAGTTCGAATTCGCTGCCAATCAGTGTTTCCGGTTCCACACAAATAAGTCCACAATGGACCGAGAGGACCAAGCTTGGGAGAACGCATGCAGAGGTAGTTGAATATGTTGAGTCGATGAAGATTAGGAATCCTGCTGGTGCAGAAATTGTTGTACTCTACAAGAGCAGCATCTCTTGATTTAGAATCAGTGGCAGACAGGTAGGAGCTGGTGAGATTTCCAGCAAGAACACTCGTGCTCATATTAGCATTGATGCCGGGGGAATAGAGCGGGTTTGTGAAACCGACAGCATCTCCGATGGCAACCCAGCCGTCACCAGTAACCTGGGGAGACCGGTATGTGTGAGTCTTGCGAACGAACCAGGTGGTACCCGGTCCATAGAGGTCATGAAGTAGGACGTGTTTGTCCATCAAGCCTTGAATCTTGGGGTAGCGGCTGGCGATCCAATTGAACTTTTTCTCTGCCTCAGAAGCGCCGTAAGAAGATAGGTCTTCTGGAAAGTCGACGTCAGAACGGAGAGCGAAGCCAATGCTGACTACATATCGGAATTTGAGGTCAAACATTTCGGTCAATTGTTTGGCGGAGGGGATCTCGTCACCGGGGACCATTTTCTCGTTCAGATCGAGGAGGTAATTAATCATTTTAATGAGATTAGGAAGAGAACTACCCTCCCAGGTAGGAAGTCGGATTACCCACGCCCATCTGAGATTTATAAGCAATGAGTTGCATTCCTTGGAATTACTTCAACATACCCCTCTTTTAAGCACAAATGATTAGTGTTCACGGATTCGTAAAAGTTTAATGGGATATCCGATTCATCGCCAGGACATTCAAAGTATGCCCAGAATGCATTAGTGTTGAAGCCTTCAAGTCGTTGCAGACGTCCTCCCTTAAAAGCAAATCTTCGGAACCTTCCTGTCGCATCAACAACCAATTTAGTTTTGATTTGTTCTCGATCGCTGGTGAGGATATTCTTGACTTGAAGAGTACTTCCTCCATCAGACACCTCACTCGCTCCAATGTCAACGGATCGGCCATGGAGAACCTTGACGCCATTTCGTTGAGCATACAATGTCAGAAGGAGCTCGCTAATCTTACGTTCGACTTGCAATGTTGGTACAAAGTCTCCCGGAGGACCGTTAGCTGTGAAATTCGAATACTTCTCAGGATCTCCTCCTTCGCGAAAATAGTAAAATGCCAAGCCGTCCTTAGGTCCAAACAGACGCCAGAGAAGTGGTGAGTCGATACCAATCGTCTTCAACCAAGCACCAAACACAGTGAGCGTGCTCTCCCCGATCTTATATCCAGGGCTTCTCGATTGCTCGACTACAGTGACGGACGGCAAAGCTTGCTCTGTGTCATTTTGGACTCGAAGTTCTTGAATTTTCTTGGTGTGGATGGCGTAGATTAATGAGTGGATTCCAGCGCCTATAACAACAACATCCGATTCAACGGGAAGCCTGTCATCGTGATGGTTAGAGTTAAGGAAGACAGTGTCCAAAGGAGAAGTCGTAGACATGGTGGGCAGGCGTAATATATTACCCGAAATGGGTTGTAAGAAGCTTGTTATGATTCGAAGACACTTTACAGTACGAGGTTGATTATTACACAGATGAACTTGTGGAGTTTGGAGTTTGGGATTTGGAGTGTGGAATTTGAGAACTACAAGTTGCTTTTCCTTTGTTTCCAACAGTTGGATCTGCGGGGTCATAGTCCCGGCCGCAGCCAATTTATACTTCTATACTTCTATATCAATCGTTCTTACCTCCCTTCTCGTAATCGAAAGTGTCATTAAATGCTTGACTTCAAGGCACATCAAAGGTAATGGAGAGGCGCAGGAAAGGTACATGAAATCAATCGCCATATACGGGCCTTTTTGAGCTTGAGATATATCTTCCTCCTAATATTTTATAATCAAAATTCATGACGTGGTCAGTGCTAAAATGGAGAATGATCCACTTGGAATCCTTCATTTTTATCATTTACTTGGATAAAGGAACTCGGAATGCAGTAATAATAGGGTAGTAATATCGCAGGATGACTGTGGATTGGATTTATATGCATTTATATGCAATGGATGAAAACATTTCCTGTGTATGAAGCAGAAACAAAGAACTTGGTTTTTGAACGGTTAATACGTCTAGTTATGAGTCAAGTCAGTAGAAGGGAATTCGCGAAGTACCGTCTTATTTTTCCACCTTCCATCCCACTCTTAGGCTTCCAGCCCTTCCAATCTCCTTCCCGATTCTTTCACTCCTTGGATGAATCTTAGACTCGAATCTTTCCGCCTGCGCAATAAGTAGATCCCCAAGCCTCAATCATATGTCCTTCTTTTTAAAAGCCCACACCAGGCCTCCAACGGCAAGAAACAGCTCGTGCTCGATATCCGCCTAAACATGCACGAGCTACCCTGACCAAATCGACGATAGCTGCGCAGTATGGGTATTAACTCAAAGGTTCACGATATGTAGGGAAACATAGCTCGATCCAGCTCTCCCGGCAAATGGTTGTCTGCATTAGGATAAATCGCAATATCTCTTGAAATTGCCCTAGTCCGCACTAGTTTTTCATCATGAAGCGGTGAGAAATCTGGGCTGAACCATTCAAAGCGATAACAAGAGTAATTGGCTGGAGGGCATGTTCAATGTCTTTACCTGTAAGTATAACAGGTGCTCCTACAGGTATGGTAGTATCCCTCTTAAATATCATCAGATGGGGGGACTCCTGCAATCCACTGTCAGCTAACGCAAGTTTGTGATTCGTTTTTAGCAGCTCACGTAGGCACCGGCCACATCCATCTGGAGATCTCGTTAATTATAACCCTCAACATTTGGCAACTGCTCCTTGTTTAGGACGTTTTCCTTGTGACACATCCGATTTCTTCCCGCAACTTTACCTGATGCTCTGGAAAGTGCCACATGGCAAGAATGTAAGTGATCATCGGACTCGACATAGTAAGTGAGCCATCATTCCAGTAGCATAGGAAGCTTCAATTTCCAAAATTCCTTCTCTTCGCCACTGAGATAGTATTTCAGATGACTTTCAGGAATTTCGTCCTGAGAGCGGAGAGACTTCTTTGCCAGCTTGAAAACATCCATGAAAAGTTGACTTTCCCTGTCACTTCTGATCTTCTCAGCCTTCATCCTAAGCGATATGAAATGGGCAGATTTGAGAGCCAAGAAACAATGTTAGGCATTACACCTCCTGTAGAACGGGGCAAAGATCCTCCTAGAGAGACGGCTTTAAGGAAGTTCGATGTATGCTCTTTCAGCCTCAATGAATGGCCGGCACCTCCCAAGACAGCTGTAAGGCAGTGCAGCTAGTGGAATCCTTAAGATACCTCTAATAGTTTGCTAGGTCTTGAGAAAGTCGATATAGCAATCGTTTACGCTCTCGATTTGGGCAGTTGCGTTGTGACCTGTAGGCAGATATGCAAGCATTTGTGACCGAATCGTGTGCCTGATTCCTAGTATCAGTGAAATATCAAAGGTATAAGGAACTGAGCGCTCGACAATTTTTTCCTCGCAAAGCCATATATTTTTCGCACGTGCGGTTGTCAGGTACATTGGGATTGCAGAAGTAATCCTCTTCTCATAGAGAGCAAGTCATTTGCAACCATATTAGATCCAGGTGTAGGAATGGGTTCCCTGAGCCTGCATGTGGGAGTAACGAAGAAGATTAAAAGTAATAAATAAATATAATTACTATTATCTTGCGGTTGCATTATGTTTCTATAGATACATAATATAATTAAGGGGCTCAAGACCCAAAATAGAGAGCTCAGTGCCGCTGTAGCTTGAGACTTTTAAAACTAAAAGCAGCATGGAAAACGCGGGGTAAGGTTAAAAGCAGAAATATAAATATAAACTCAACTCTCAATTAGCAACCGCCGTCGTATTGCCCAATCCATCATGGTAGAATCAATCCCAACACCTACGCTGACGCCGTCTGTCATTACTCTCTCTAATTTTAGCTCCAAAATTGCGTCCTTCGCCCCCACCGCTCGCAGCAATTACCTCTACGCACTCGTAGACATGGGCAGGTAGCCCCCTCCCATCCAATTCCCATAAACCCTTCTAACAAACACGCAGTAATGGAATACGATTCTCTATCTCCGACTTATCCCCTCCCTCTAGTCGGCTCCTAAAGTGCATATATCACGAACGAGCCGGCATCTCCCTTTACGATGCTCTCCACGAATCCATTCCTTCATCTCGACCATTTCACTTCCCTACCGCTGTTATCGAAAAGGTGGCTTTCAAATTTGCTCGCTTCAAGAAGATATGCGATGGCTATGAGGTGCCGTACGAGAATATACAAGTTTTTGCAACAGAGGCGATGCGCACGGCGCTCAATCAAGAAGATATGTTGGCAAGGATTTTCAAGGAAAGCGGATTACTAGTTGACATCTTGAGTCCGGAGATAGAGAGTTTATTTGGGGCCATGGGTGCTAGAAGTGGCTTTGACAATGTCAATGGACTGTTTATGGACTTAGGGGGCGGGAGTGTGCAGATGACATATCTAAACTCCTCTCCGGGCGTGGAAGAAGGGTCATACCACATCCAAGCTGCAGAATTAGCACGAAGCATGCCGTTCGGAGCGGCAAAGTTGACGGCTGCCCTCAACACCCAGTCTTCAGCAGAATCTGCTACAGCTGACCTAAACAACCAGATGAAATCGAGCTTCTTAGCTCTAACACAAAGATTCTCACGACTAAAGGCGAAAGCAGACGGTCCAGAAGGAATCACTATATATTTCTGTGGAGGAGGATTCAGAGGATATGGGAATATGTTGATGCATACTGACCCCATACAACCATATCCAATACCTAGCATTGGAGGATATATCACTTCTGGGGAAAGATTTAAACAATACGAAGAAATGGCTCGCATCAACTCCACCTACTGCGGGAAAATCTATGGGTTGTCGAATAGGAGGAGGGAACAATTTTCTGCAATCACAACTGTGGTACGGGCACTCGTGGAAGCTGTTCCAAAAATCAAAGAGGTTGTGTTTTGCGCTGGGGGCAACAGGGAGGGAGTGTTGTTCATGAAGATGCCTCTCGAGATGCGAGAGTCTCATCCTTTACTTTTATACCCAACTCCACCGTCTACGCCTCCAGTGAACGTAGCAACCATCAACGCTGTAATTAGAATTTTCCTCAAAGCACTTCCTCCTTCTGTCTCAGAGCTCTTCGGCAAGGAAGTCTTCCATCATCTAGCTGCAAATCTATGGTCGGATCTAGGAGACCAAGATGCATCAAAGGCTTTGCACGCCCCAGTCTCCGGGTTGATAGCCGGTTTACCAGGAATGGATCACCGAATTTCGGCTATCTTGTCCCTGGTTATGTGCTCGCGATGGGGAAACGCTATAGGTGAGGTAGATCTAGCTATGTGGGATGGCTTGAGGGAATTGGTAGGGGTCGAGATTGCATGGTGGTGTGATTATTTAGGAAAGGTAGGATCCACTATCGAGAGCGTATGTCCAGGTATTCCTTCCGAGGACATAGAAGATACAATTACCTTTCAAGCGGAAGACTCCCAAAATCTAGGGAAGAAAGGGAAAAAAGTAGGAATAAAACTTCGCATAATATTGAATAGCGAAATAGCAAAAGGAGGAGAGACGGAAGGAGTTGTGGGTTTGTTTGACAAGGTTGGAAAGGGGTTACATTTAGGAAAGAAAGTCGAGGTGGATATTCTGGTTGTATAATACTCTCGACTTCAATACTTCGATCTCTAAATTTATCTAAGTACCTCTTCCCTCCTACCTTCATGCTTCTTGTGCAAACATCACAATTGCCTATTTTCCCACTCACCATTCCACCCCTTCACTCGTTAACAGCACCGCCGAGACTAGTTATTTGCATCTCTCCCTCTACTCAGATGAAATTCCAATGTCTAAGCTCCTCTGGGACATTGATCCGCCCACCGTTGGTTACCTGTAGAACTGTGATATACAACAAACAAGGAGGCTAGTGATGAATTTTTGAGATCGCCTTTGAGGTGAGGCAGAAGTGAAGAGGATGTTGTCTAGTTCCTTTAACGGCGAATGGAGGAGGAGAAATAAGAAATTTGGAAATAGATGTGCAGGTGATTGCTAGGCGCTTAAGAAGAGGGATATAGAGAACTTGAGCGGTTTCGTTTGTTGGATCATAAGATTCTGTAGGTAATATGGTGGAGGATTAAAAGGCGTCATAATGGCTGCTTTGGTTGATCGTATTCTAATGCTCGTTCATCTAAGAGCAAGAGAAAAGGGTTCCAATTTACTATCGACATGCATCGCTTGAAGAAGTACCAGGGCTAGAGAATCAGTAGTCTAGCGCGAAGCTGTCTGGTAGATTCAAAAGCCTTCAGATCTCTCGCGATGCATTAACTGTCAAAGGGTTTGAGAGGGAGATAATGGCGCAAGTTGGCTTCCATTAAATCCTGTCTATCTGTCACCCAACATTATAAAATAAAAGTTCACAAAGAAAGCAAACAATCGAACAGACTTTCAGACCCCAAAAATGCCCTAGTTACTTCCCCTCGATTCCCCTACCTATCTATGCCTGCATTATCACCCTCCTGCATATTCTGCGCCATGCTAAACGTCTCCATATTCTCTCCCCCAACACCTCACAGTCACCACTTGGGGTAGCAATCTGGGACTCATCCGTATAGTTGGTCGAACTAAAGAATTTGATTGTGAAAGAGTTTAGAAGACGCCCGGAAGGAGCGACAAGAGCCGGATACATTGGCTGGAATGAGAGAGTATGGTATGTCTACTAGGTAGCAGGCGTTTGATGAGGAAAGAGTGATATATTTCTGATAAGAGCGGGACTGTTTGAAGTACTTTAGAGACGGAGCTCCAACTGAAGTGTCGACTAATATTATATTTGGGAATTAAGTTGCTTCTTGCTAACGGAAACATAGAACTCGGCCACGATAGGGAATAAAATGGTCCTTAGCCAAAGTTGGGAAATTCACAAACAGCATGAGATTGAGTAAGACTACATTTTCTTCACTTGGTCATGTTATTCAAACGTCATATTTGAGGTGTCATTATCTAGCTTAGGGATCCATACTGAGGAGCTTGTATTAACAGAAAGGTTCTTGCCATCTGCGCGTTCTTGTTATGTAAAGTAGACAAGACATGCTACTTCCCGACGACAACCTAGGTCTATTCCAAGGTTTAGCTACTAGCTCATATCATTCGTCATTAGCTAAAAAGAAAAAAAGTTCCCTTGAAGATTGTCTTCAGTCGACTCAATCAACTCAATCAACTCACATAAATTATTATACTCGTTGACTATGTTAAAACATCCTTTCAGAAGATTAGATAAAACCCGCAGACAAATCCTAGATATATCAGATCGTTGCCATATTTCCCGATATTTGGAGATCGAGACCCTCCTAAAGTCCTTTTCCATGGCTTTGCATATCTTGGGTTTTCCAAACCCGGGTCCATTTCATACATATCTTGGAGCGTAAGAGGACTTTGCAAAATGACAAAGAGATAGAGGGTTGAGCATTCTTACTGGGATCTACTAATTCCAATCTGCCGTCTTGTTCGATACATCTAAAGTGTGCTAATGATAAAATGAAAATCACTAAATGGCTTTGCGGGAAACTGTTTTAATACTAAGTCCGTTCGTTGCAAAGTATCGTATCAAGGGATACCTCTCGTGCAGTCCATCGACATATTCTAAGGAGCTGAAGTGGAACAATGCGAGAAATGCAATGCAATAGTTGTGTTGGGATCAACGCCCAAGACTGCTATCTACCCACTTGGACCTCTCCCTCTCCCCTCTCCCACCAACGCACAATATCTATAACCCACCAAGTATATACCTTTCATCATGCAGAACCAGTTATCCGGACTATAACCCTGTCTGTCCCTGCTTGAAATTCGATCAGTCCATCCATCCATCCAATCTTTGCTTAGAACTAGACTGTTCTGCACCATGTTCTTGCCACAGGAAACGATCGGATATACACTTGTAGTACCGTCTAGTTAGGTTAGTATGTAGTTTTCCACTTGGACGTCTCGAAATATGTCTGTACGTGAGGCTAAGCAGGGGAAAATAAGAGATTGATAGAAATCCGACATGGTGTTCAAGGTAATGGAACAAGACTGATTGCAGAGCCAAGCATGAGGACATGGCATTCCTTACGGTGATTAGAGATATTGTAGAATGATAATATTTGACACTAGAAGTTCACACAAAAGATTCATTTGTGGTTTCAACATTTCTCATTCATTTCTCGTCTCAATACTATTTACAAGTCCCCTTTCCTCCCCTTTCTCCTCTCCCCCCTTTCATCCTGCCCCCTACAAAATTTTTATTCTCCTCAAAAACAAAAGAGACTCCCAAACGCCAGCAAATGCCTAGACCAGTAGATGCATGTAGAGATAAAACCCCGAATTAAAATCCGCAAATTTCACTTCAAGCATCTCCAACTTCAAGAACAAATTTCTCGCTTCCAAGATATTCAAAATCCAAATCCAAAGGTATGATGAAATATCCTGCAAAACTCCAGGAAATGTTCAAATGGTATGAAAGCCCAAACAAACTCACCAATATGACGCGACCAACAGATAAACTAAGAGGGGAATCAAGAAACTGACAAGTATCTTTTAAAACAAAAATATGAAGATAGGGGTATCCAGCCTCTCTGCTTCTGCTTCTGTATGCATTCCTAGAATGAATGAACCTCGGATGCAAGCCAGACACACACATACTTCATTATATCATTAACATTGTCGATACAAAATTACCTCTGAACCGGATCCCACCTCTCAGGCTCTACTCCCCTTCCCCCACCAGGAATTAATGCTCTAGGAGCTAGTCCGGGTCCCATTCCATTACCACCTGTATTATACGGTCGATATCCCGCTTCTTGAGGAGGTGTCCTACTCTGAGGTCCATTATATCCTCCTTGTTTCTGCTGCTGTAATGGTGGACTGTTTCGTTGGGTACCGTATTGTTGTGGTGGGCTACTCCGGCTCCCTTGTGGAGCACCATATGATTGTTGCTGGGGTGGGTAGTTCTGGGGAGGTTGTGACTGAGTACCAGGACCGAAATTAAAACCCTGCTGGGGAGTAGGTCCGCGTGATGGTCCTCGTGGTACAGGGGGATTTTGATATCCATCCTGACTCGAACCATTCGTGTACTGCCTATTCAATGGCGCTGCGGATTCAGAAGAGTATTGACGTTGGGGTTGCTGTAGTGGGTATGGACGAGAATGTAGATCCGGCTGAGAGTTATTGTATCCTCCTACTGCTGCACTTTCAAATCCATTTCCTCCGTAATTCTGAGATGGTGCTCCGTATCCTGCAGCATTGTTTCCATAACCCCCACCGACATTATTTTGCGGTCCTCCATAACCTCTCCCAGGAGATGGCCCTCCTCGATACCCAGCACCAGCAGGGCCTGGGGCTCCTCGATATCCAGCTTGATTCGCCATTCCAGGGCTAGGAGCAAGTCGTGCTTGGCCTGGCATTGGAGCCGGAGAATTTGTCAGTCCTCTTCCCGTCTGGTTGAAATTATTTCTGTTCTGGGAGTATGGATCACCTGCTGCTACTCCTGTGTATCCATTACCTTGTCCGGGTCGCGATCCATACGGATTGATTCCATTGTCTGATCCAATACTTGGACTTGGAGGTCCGGCTGTGGGAGCTCCACCTGTCATTAATGGAATCTTTTGACCGGTCGTGGGATTTAGCTCTCCCAGTTCAACATCATTTTTCTCGTCTTCCGTCAATACATGTTTCTTATTCGCCGTCTCCCAACTTGGCATCGGAGGAAGAGCATCTTCCGAAAGGGGTTTCGAAGCCACAGCCAACCCATTATTTCCCACCTCAAATTGTGCAAATTGAGGGGCATTTGAATTTGCGGCAGGAACCGCGCCAGTGACCATTGGAAGAGGAGCGATGTAGCCTGGTTGCTGGTAAGGGGCTTGGTATCCTTGTGGAGGAGGATAGAAGGGGTCGAGATGCTTTGAGGGTTTGTCTTTTCTGTTCTCGCAGCAGCCTCCACAGCAATCGCAGCATTTGAGGAACGAGAAGCATGTACAGCAGCAGGACATGCCACAGCACGCGCAGCGGACTATACACCATACTATGCCGAGGACAGTGAGGGAAGCGAATATGATGAGGATAATTACGGGCCATCTGGGGATAGTTAGTATGGATTAGCAGCCAAGCACGGGAGATACTGACTTGCAGTACGCAGCTGCCATGCAGTTATCCCAAGAACTGAAAGTAGTCTTCACGCTCGACAGCTCCCCACTGATCGTCCTGCTTCCAATCAAGCTCCTCGCAATGATATCCCCAACCGTCCTCCTCCGACTCCATTCCATAGCTTGTGTGATATGCGGCATTCTGTCGCGCGGTAAATGCCAACCAACAATTGTTGGTCTTTGGCGAGGGCGAAGGTATCGATTTTGCGTCGAGGAAGAAATGGGTGGAGGGATGTTTTGTTTATCGGATCAATTGAACTTAATTAATCACGCCTTTTTCCCGCCGATCTTCTTCCCTACTCCATCTTCCCTCCCAAATAACGAACGTGTGTTTTAATTTCCTCCTTTCCCGATCAACAGCTGATCGCTTTCTCCAAGACCGGTCGTTTCCAACCCCCCTTTTAATGGGCGATTGAGGTGCAGCGGTGTAGAGAAGGGAGAAGATTTGTGGCGTCAATGATGATAATAATAATAATAATAATAAGGATAATAGGAAACTAAGTATGAACGATCGACAGCTGAATATGGCGAATCTTGGTATTGTAGGAGTTCGCAAGTCTTGAAACGAAGCGTGGGGCGGTGCAATCTTGGAAGCTGTTGGAGGTCTTGCTGCGGCGTCTTTTGCGGTCGGGTCTTCTTGCAGGTTGAGGAATTGATAATGCGTGATATGAATCGAGGGAAGTCAATTTGTGTTTCAAAAACAATCAACAAGAAAGAAGAAAAGAATGACCATCTGATGTGTGAAAGCACGTAGGATTATTCGCGGAACAATTAAAAGAGAGGAGGATGACGGGATGGGAATGGGATAATAAAAGGACAAAGACAAGGCCGCCAAGAGCTGGACAAGGGCAAAGCGAAATTCGATTTCCTCGACTAAAAGCTATATTTATGATCCACCCTTTTGCGCTTTATCACTTATCATCAGCTAGAAACTAATTGCGATTGCTCCCCCCTTGCTTAGTCTATGATGTTAAGTAAGCAACAATCGAACGGCTACTCTTTTAGCTTTCGGACTGAAGTATAGCAAAGCCTCGAGTCAACAAAGAACCAAGGTTGTGGCTGTGTCTGGAGAACATGTGGTGTTGTACAAAATGCAGGCCGCGAATGGCTGCACATTGGCTCTCAGAATGAGGGGAAGCAGAATGTGGCGTGGAGAAAACACGCGTACATTGGTGCTTTTGGGTGAGGTATTTATCTACATACCGGACTGAGCCTTCTTCTCATACGACCCAATACGAGTTGGCTGCTGATGTCTTGGCCTGGGGCTTGGCTTTCTCGGGGGAAGAGGAAGGCTTGCAGAGAGAAGGCGAACAAGACAACAAGGAGAATGCAATGATAGACATGTTGTACTACGGCATCATCCACAGTGTCGTATCTCATTAACGTGTAAATCGAAGGAGTATGCTGAAAGAGAGCCTTCCCTCCTAAGCCCAAGCCATCAAAAACACGGTGAACACGAGCTGTGCCAATAATAGTCTCTTCCGCTGAAGAGAAGACCCCAATCCAATCCTTTTGTTCCCCTTCCTTCGTAAATTCGCATCATCATAACGCCTTCGTTGAACGAACCCCAGCAATCTGGTATCATTACATCTCATCACTTGCTCGTAAACAACTTTCACTCTCCTCCCCCCTCCCATACCACCCACTGCTTATGCCCTTCCCTATCTGATAATACCATCGCCCTTCTTCCCTGGAGGTGGTCCCTGTGGCGCATCATAAACTGGATCACCCCCTCTTTGAGGTTGATACGCGCTCTGCGGTTGTTGCAACTCAATGCCCGTCTCCTGAACGTTTGCATTATGATGTCCATAATACCCCTCATTACTATTAAACGTATTACCCGTGGGCTGGTTTTGGAGCGGAGGACTGTAGACGGGAGGAGCTGATGCGCCGCCGTTATAGTAGGGTTGGCTGGGATAGTATTGTTGTTGTCCGTATGGAGGGGGTTTGGCCATCCAGCCTGTGCCATACATGGGTTGCATTCCGAGACGACGGCGGCGACGGGATTGGAGACATCTGTTTGGATTAGAAGAGTCTTTGGGGGAAAAGGAAGGCAGGAAGGAGTGGAGGTGAGGGAGACGAACGAGAATATGAAAGCGAGGAGCACGACGAATGCGATGATGACGACTAATGCGACCCAACGACCCCAAGAGGTCCATCCTGAATATGAGCAGTTGCCAAAAGCGTCACAGCTTTGTGCCATGATGAGTTAGTATTGATGCGAAGAGTGGATGTTGATGATATGATGATGTCAAGGTTGAAGCGTTTGGAGATGTGGAGGGAGGAGTGGAAATTTAAGCAAGCAAAACTTACGAGTAATTGTTGCCATATTGCCTCTTGGCAAATGACCGCAGACCTTCCCTCACAGCTGGAGCCATGGGATAGATAGATTACGTAGACGGGCTTTAAGGTGCTGAGTATTGATTTGGAATGGTTGGTAGGATTTGATATCCTGGATCGATGTCTTACTGAAATGGTTGAGAATGAGCTCGGCTTGTCGACCTTGTTGATGGGGGGATCGATATCAAAGGGATATAGAGGTGTCAAAGAAACTTTCGTCTATGCAGTGAAGGGACAGACAAAGAGAGTAGTCATTGAATATGAGCTTTCTCGGCGGGGTGGCTCAGATCTTTCGGAAGTTAAATCCTGCCCTTGCCTTCAGCCGAAGAATCAGGTGGTGGTGGTGATGGGTGGTGGTGATTGTGGTTGGCGAGAAATTCATGCTTTGGCCCAGTTCCAGTTCCAGTTCCGGATAAGGACGTACTTGATGATGGCTGCGCTGCGCTCGTGAGAAGATAGTCTACACTATGTACTTTAGTCTATTGAGAGAGAGAGAGATTTCCTTTCTAGCTGTGTTCCGTCGCCTATTCACATAGATATTTACTTTCTAGCTCTATTCCGGAGTCTATTCACATCGCTCAATTCCTGCCCTCCCTTCCCTTCCCCCCCTTCAGCCTCAAACATCACCGCCTCCTCCCAGAATTCTATTCGTCCATCCACCCATCCATCGTTGCTTCTTTCCCCAAAACGACTTGCGGTCTTGCGAAGGAAGAGGCATCTCCACCGCCCGCCATCGAATCATGCTTCTCAATCGACTTCCCTCGCCTCATTGTCCAATTAGACATCGCAGCTGAGACCCTGTCAAAGGCAAGGGTGGGCATGCTTCCATTGCCAGCGCATCAAAGTGGTTTGTGCGTAGCCTGAGAGCTTCGCTGTTTTGAACTGAGTTCGCTGTCCGTCCCTCTTTCTCCTCTCTCACCACCTCTTTCTTCTCTCCAGCTTCTTCTCAATCTTCAATCAATGGACCTCACGGTGGCAGGAAAACCCTTGCCGGCGAAATCCCCCAAATCCAATATCGCGAATCCGGCCTCACAACCAGGAATCCGCCTTCGGGCGTGTCTTCAGCCCTGGCGAAATACGGTGTTTCCTGGTGGCTTGCCGGGCGATTTCAATCGTTCACGCGCCTACGCTCATCATAAGGCTCGAAGGCATAGGTATGAATTAAATATCCTAAGTACAAATGGAGCCCATCACCACAACACCGAACAATGCCTTCAACCACTCGCTACCCATCCATCCGTCATCCCGCCCTGCTGGGAAAAAAAGAGCCGCGCTTGAATGCAAAGAAAGAAGTCAGAAGTCTAGCAGCTTCGCAGCCGCCAAAAATATCAACGCTAGTCATAAATATCGTCGAGTCATCGCAGGCGTGGCGTGTGAAGAAGAGGAGTATGAGTGAGGTAAGGAAAATCCCATTCGCCGTCCCGTCCTGGAATACCCAATACCAGTTTGTTGAAGAGGAAGCGAGAAGAGGGATGTTGTGAATATGGTGCTGTGAGCTGAGGAGATATATTTGGTCTTTGCAGACCAGAAAAGCTAATGATTTATCTTTCCGTTATTTTCATTATCGTCATTAAAGGTGCGGCTCGAAATCCGACCTTCTATTTGGAGGTAGGTGTTGAGAGAGAAAGTGGAGCGCAGACATTCGAACATCCCTCGAACCCTACTTAGCACGAGCGACGAGCCACTGCAAGACGGCATCCAAATTCGTCTCTTCCTTCGCGCTTATCCCATAACAACTGACTTCACGATGGGAGATACTTTTGAGATCTAGCTCATCGATCAGTTCATCGACCGACAACTTCTCTTCGAGATCCGATTTATTGCCGAGTACAAGGAGTGGGATCCCTTCGAGGACCGGCTTTTCAAGCAAGAGATGCAGTTCATCCTTTGCGACTGGGAGTGCCTCTGTATCTGCCGAATCGACGATGAACACAATGGCGTTTACACCTCGGCAGTATCGCTCCCACATGGACCGAAATCTTGGCTGTCCCCCGAGATCCCAGCATTTAAGCGTCACATGGCCCTTTTGCACACGCTTCATATTAAATCCAACGGTTGGGATTGAGCTACAAGAAAAGTGTGGTTAGCCGGAGCTTCTTGAGACGCTGGAAGATCGTAGTCTTGGGAGGACACAACCGCCTCTACACATCTTGATGTCGACGATTATGGGAAATGGGGACGTACTCAAGGGTAAACTCCCCGCCCTGTTGATCGCAGAGGAGTCAGTACAGATGCGCCGCTGGTACAGGTAGGTTTGTGGTGGAGGGAGAGCTTACCGCTAGCACTCTCAATAACGAGGTCTTTCCTGCATTCTGCAAGCCGATCATCGTAATATCCATCTCGGTGGCCCTGTTCATTCAAAACCTTACTATCAGCGACATGCATTCTTTGGGTAGTCTATGATGTGGATGATATTTTTTGCAGAGTTTATCGCACAGCATCTGCGGAGACTGACGCAGCAGAAACTCACCAAAAAAGCCGCAGCAGCCAATCGTACACCCTCTTGAATAGACCTGCCATGATAATTCAATCACAGAAATGTAGGTCTCTCGAATTGTTTGCTCTTTGTTTTGCGCAAATCGGGTACCTGGTGGGTACGCAAGGCTGAATGGTAAATGGGGTGGGAGAGAAAGCGCTTAAAGTGACGATGATTGGGATGCAGCTGATATGCGGAAAGCAGATAGGTGTAATGCAAGTGATTCGTGAACACCTGCTGGTATTTTTATAGGTTGAGATGCATTTGTCGAGGAGAGTGGGTGTTTTCGCAATGTGACGGTGAGCGTGGTTGATTTGGGGGATGAAGATCAGATTGCTAAGAAGATCAGATTCCCCAAAAAGAAGCACTGAAAAGTCCGAGCTCCTTCGGTAAGAGCAGCGTCCTGGGGCCGTAATAATTAATGGAGGGATAATATGAGGGAGAAGTAGCACTATAGCAACGGCAGAGGAGTGGAATAGGGTTCTTCGCAGAATGTAATAATAGCTTGTTGAATATATGAATATGGGCAATGTGCAGGAGCACCAGGTGAAGGCAGATGAGAGGCAAGGCAATGTAGGGGCAGACGTTTGGGAAGGCGGGGTGCAGTGAAGTGAGTGCAGTGTAGTGCATCAAGTTGAAGAGCAAGGTAGGGCCTAGAAAGAGGCTGGAGGAGAAGCTGATTTGGTTGGGTATGGCTTGACGTTGCTTATTCTTTTGCATGGAGCGGCAATGCTGGATTTCCTTCTTTGGGTTCGTTGCCAGAGGGCGAGTTGGTTGTAGTGTGGGGGGGGCCAGAGTTGGAAGAGTCGGTTGGAGTGATATGATCGAATGATGGACATGTACGATGTACGCCCTGACAAGGCATATCCATAGCCAGGTGGGTAGGTAAGCATACTGTAACAGCCCTTTCGAAGCTAATTATCAAAGAGCAGAATCATTGGAACTGCATGCTCTATCTTACCTTCCTTCTCTCTACCTACTTCTTACTTTGCCTCTACCGAATAGCTAAGCGGGCACGTGCCTGCTGCTCTCTCGCTTTCTCTTCGGCATTTTAATTCGGAAGGTTAAGCGGCTGACTTATCGCATGGGTCGGCGCGGTGAGCTAAACCTTATTAGTGTGCATATTTTCAGTTTTTTAATCTTTTTTTTTTTTGGAGTCGTGAACTTTTTCTCTTCTCTTCTTTCGTCCGCTGCCTCAGAGAAGAAGAGAAGTAACTCTCTAAGAGGACGACAATCCCTTCCTTCTCCTTCCTTTCCCCTTCCTATCATTGCTCATTGCGGATTGTCGGAAATTGCCAGTTACCCATCCTATGTGAAACATTCGCGCAATCATGCCTCCATCTACTCTCACCCCCGCACTGCCCCCAACGAATACGAAATGGTCCCATGAATTCGATACTGTTCGGAGAGAGAAACTATTTCGAAATCCACCGACAGACCATTCAGCATATCCGCTCCTCCAGCAGGCCATTGCCCCACACATCGACTCTTTCAATGCGCTGCTGGAAAAAGACGGTCTGATCGCGCAAGGGCTTCGAGACATTGGCACGAAAACATTCCTCGATGGCGACGACAGAGCAGAACCTGCGGGCAAGAACAGGTTATCCATCCGCGTCAAGGAGATTATTGTGGAGAAATCCATGTTACCTGCTGCGAACAAATTCTCCACGAAGAATCGAGAGATTCTACCGGCAGAGTGCAGAGAACGGCATGTTACTTATCGAGGGAAGATGATGGGCCGCTTTGAATATAGGATAAATAATGGAGATCCTAAGGAGTTCATTCGAGATTTGGGCCAGCTTCCACTGATGCTGAAGGTACGCATTTGACATGACCTACCAGGAAAGAGCTGATCAATTCTCAGTCAAATAGATGTCACCTCGAAAGCAACTCCCCAGCCCTGCTCGTCCAACGAAAAGAAGAAGCCGAAGAACTGGGTGGATATTTCGTGGTCAATGGCATTGAAAAGATCATTCGTCTACTAATTGTGAATCGAAGGAATTTCCCCATGGCCATCATTCGACCATCCTTCACAGAAAGAGGATCTGCATATACACAATACGGAATGTTAATACGATCGGTCCGACTAGATCAAACCTCTCAAACAAATGTTTTACATTATCTCAATGACGGCAACGTTACGTTCAGGTTCTCGTGGCGGAAGAACGAGTTCCTGGTACCAGTCATGATGATCATGAAGGCGCTGGTGGAAACAAACGATCGAGAAATCTTTGAAGGTCTTGTCGGGCCAGTGGGGTCGAAAGGTGTGGAAAATACTTTCTTGACGGATCGAGTGGAATTGCTCTTACGGACGTACAAAGCATACGGCTTGTATACCAAGAGCAAGACCCGAGCATATTTGGGAGACAAATTCCGAATTGTCCTAGGTGTTCCCGACTCAATGTCAAATTATGATGTTGGCACTGAGTTTCTCCGCAAAATCGTCCTAGTTCATTTGGGCAATGTCGATGTTACCGAGGCTCAGGATAACGATAAATTCCGGTTGCTGCTGTTCATGACCAGGAAGCTGTACGCACTTGTTGCTGGAGATTGTACTGCAGACAATCCCGATGCTGTTCAAAATCAAGAGATTCTACTCGGCGGCTTTTTATACGGAATGATTATCAAGGAACGACTTGAGGATTGGCTTCATACTAGCTTACGGGGAAGTCTTCGAGATTATCTCCGGAGAAACCCAAAACACAACTTTGTTTCACCTGAATTTTTAAAGGAATTTCCAGTGAAGATCTGTGGGAGAACGAATGAAAACGTGGGTGGTGCTTTGGAATATTTCATGTCAACTGGAAATCTCGTCAGTCCAACAGGTCTGGATCTTCAACAAGTTTCTGGTTTCACTGTCGTGGCCGAGAAGATCAACTTTCTCCGTTTCATCAGTCATTTCCGTATGGTGCATAGAGGAAGTTTCTTCGCTCAACTGAAGACAACAACTGTGCGAAAACTGCTTCCTGAAAGTTGGGGGTTCCTTTGTCCTGTCCACACCCCCGATGGGACTCCTTGTGGCCTCCTCAATCATTTATCTCACAAGTGCATTATCCTTACTCATGCTTCCGACATCAGAGCTGTTCCCAAATTGCTTGCCGACCTTGGTGTAGTAGGCTCTGGATCTTCTTCGACAGACGAAAGCGTAGTAGTTCAACTGGATGGCAAGATCATGGGATGGTGCACACCAAAGCAATCCGTAGCCATTGCGGACATACTACGGTACTGGAAAGTTGAAGGGACTCACGGTGTACCGAAAGACCTAGAAATTGGATACATTCCAAATTCTCATGGAGGTCAATACCCAGGAGTTTACTTGTCTGCGGCGCCATCTAGAATGGTTCGACCTGTGAAATATCTGCCTCTTGACCAAGAAGATTTGGTAGGTCCTCTCGAGCAGCCTTTCATGTCCATTGCAGTCACGGAGTCAGAAATAACGTCCGGAGAATCTACTCACGTCGAATTCGATCCTACCAATATCCTTTCCATTCTTGCGAACATGACACCTTTCTCAGATTTCAATCAGTCTCCTAGAAACATGTATCAATGTCAAATGGGTAAACAGTCCATGGGAACTCCTGGAACCGCCATCAGGTATCGAACGGATAACAAGACGTACCGACTACAGACCGGCCAAACGCCAATTGTACGAGCGCCTCTCCACAACGATTATGGATTCGACAATTTCCCCAATGGTATGAATGCTGTCGTGGCTGTCATTTCTTACACCGGATACGACATGGACGACGCTATGATAATCAACAAATCAGCGCATGAGCGAGGTTTTGGTCATGGTACTATCTACAAAGTTAAGAAATTAGAGTTAGAGGAAGGCGGTTCAAAGTCGCGCTCTGCCAAGAATGTGAAGAAACTCTTTGGTTTTGCTCCCGGCGGATTGATCAAGGCTGAGTGGAAAGCTCAGCTTGACACTGACGGTCTACCTTACATTGGCAGAATGGTCAGAGAAGGCGATATGTTATGCGCCTGGCACACCGTCACTCAGGATGAAAATAGTAAACTCGTCAATCGTGACGGACAAACCCACTTTGAGAAATATAAGGAGTCCGAAGTTGCATTTATCGAAGAAGTGCGATTAATCGGCAACGAAAATGGAACTGAGCCGGCCCAGACTATTTCCGTCAAACTTAGAGTTCCTCGATCTGCTGTCATTGGAGATAAATTCTCCTCACGACATGGACAAAAGGGTGTCGCTTCCCAAAAGTGGCCTAGCATCGATATGCCATTTTCAGAATCGGGTATCCAACCAGATATTATTATCAACCCTCACGCTTTCCCATCACGTATGACAATCGGTATGTTCATTGAGTCACTTGCCGGTAAATCAGGAGCTTTACATGGCTTGGCTCAAGACAGCACACCCTTCCGATTCGACGAAGAGAACACTGCAGGCGATTACTTTGGACATCAACTCATGAAAGCTGGCTACAACTATTATGGAAACGAGCCAATGTATTCGGGAATCACGGGCGAGGAATTACACGCAGATATTTACATAGGAGTTGTCTATTACCAACGTCTACGACACATGGTGAACGATAAATACCAAGTGCGAACAACCGGTCCCGTGACCCAACTCACCGGCCAACCGATCAAGGGAAGAAAGAAGGGTGGTGGTATTCGTGTCGGAGAGATGGAGCGCGATTCTCTACTCGCACACGGTACAGCTTTCCTTCTGCAAGACCGTCTTCTAAATTGTTCTGACTACACACGATCATGGATCTGCAAGCAATGCGGAACTTTCCTATCCATACAACCTACAGTCTCTGCTTTCGCCCCAAGGAAGAAGGGGACTGGCGTGGTCAGATGCCGCAGATGTGCTACCAGAGCTGAGGGATGGTCCAGACAAGGAGAGATCTGGGAAGATGGGGAAGGTCAAAGGTGGGTTGGTGGCGAGGATACAACGATTGTGGCTGTGCCAGGTGTGCTGAAATACTTGGATGTCGAGCTGGCTGCTATGGGAATCAAGTTAAAGTATAATGTTGGTCCTTGAGGAGATTTACGATGCACATGGATATTTGGGAAGGGCGTCTGGGGATTGTAAGCACCTACCTTTGTTGGAATACTTGGGCGGTGTCCAAAAAGAATAATGGCAATGAAGACTTCTTTTGCGAGGGATATTTTCGAGACTATTAATTTCTTTTTGTGGTGTTACCATGGGCGCTTAGGCAAGGGTGGAAGGCGGTTTCGATAAACAGTGCGCTGTTCCAGCTCCTCTTCTCGGACAAATGTTATTGCAAACGCCTTATGGCATGTCAATTGGCATTCGAGCTCCTCTGTGGCATAGCTATGAGTCGGTAGTTTGTTATTCCTCCCAGGCTTATGTTGGACCTCCTCGCAGACCACATTCTCTCTTTGTACGTTATCCTATTGCTCCTGCATCAAACTCGTTCAATGCACGCCTGTGTAGCCTTAATGCAATTTCTCGTTTTCAATAGCCGTTGTATTTATTTCCATCGTCAATTGCAAGATGCCACCATTTCTATTGCTCGCTCCCCTTTTGATCTCTAGTCTATCAAGTTGTTGGCTCGATCATGTTAGCGGTCTTCAGCGAGGCTTGCCAATCCTTCTTGTCTCAACAGTGACCGCCGATGAGCACACTGTGCCTCAAACTTATTGTTAGTTTTTCTCTGAAGAGGTCTTGGGAAAGTTGGTACTTTTCCTCCTACATACATCTTGATCTTCTTTCACGCGGCGACGAATCTGTCATGTTTTTGGGGTAATTTTAATTATACCTCTCTTTCAATTGTTTACAATTTAAATTCTTCTCTCATCGGCACCGTTGTTCCTTCCTCTTGAATTGTTTAGACTTCCGACAACGGCAAGTCTGCATTGTGGGACTGTAGTGGAAGAGGAAAGCGCTCCCATTTCCCTATTCTTCGATTTTCATCGTCATTTGCAATCTCCTTGGATCCAATTCAACATACCACCTAAACTACAATCGTTTCATTGCTAGTAGCTCAGTCAATCGTTGCACATACTTTCGTTCCTCTTTACACAGTTCCTGTCAACAGCATTTTACGATTTGCGACATCGTAAGTTCATTCGCAGTCTCTACCAACATTTAACGAAAACGGTCAACCTTCCTGATATTCGAACTCTGTACTCGTTGGATTACGATAATTCGATATCGTCATTATCTTGTTTTCAATCCATTAATCATGCATTTCGCCCAAAGCCTTCAATGCCAATGGCGACTCGCTCTTCTACTGCTCGTCAGTAGTCTCCATATAACTCACGCTCAGTTCCCCTACACGCCGTATGTCTACCAACAAGCCACTTTAGCCAACTGGAATATCAATGGACAGCAGTTTTTTCCTCAGGTAGCCCCCATTACAGGTTTTGGGGGGGCCAGCGGAGGGAATATCGGTATTCGTCAGGAGATTCGAGATTTAGAGCAGGACCCAATATTATGGCCATTATATCTCCTTGGGCTGGACTTCATTAAAGGCCCCTACACAAATCAGACGCAAATGCCCTCCTGGTTTGAAATTATGGGTATGTCAATGAATCGTTTTCTTGCAGAGCACGTTTCTAACATAATCACAAGGTCTTCATGGTCAACCGTATGTCCCGTTCAATGGTGTTCAGGCCACCGCTGGGGACTCGCAAAATGGATATGCGTTCCATTCCTCGGTCCTTTTTCTTCCCTGGCATCGAACATATGTTGCTCTTTTTGAGGTAAGTTGCCTTTCAGGGAGATTGAAAGTGATGGGCGAGATGCTAATGGTGTGCCATAATAGCAAGTTTTGTATGAAGTAATTCAACACATTGCATGGCTCTACCAAGATCAAGAAATTCTTGACGCAGCTCAAAAGTTTCGTGTCCCTTACTGGGATTGGGCCATAAAGCTAGGGGATGGAGAGAGTGTTCTTCCAGATAGTGTTACGACTGAGACAGTCATTGTTCCTGGTCCTGATGGAGTCCAAGTAATCTCCAACCCATTATTCACCTACAGGTTTCCCGATGGAGTTATCTCTACTTTTCCAGAGTATCCTGTCAGTCTATCTACCTTCCAAATTCCTACCACTACTAATAAATGATGCAGGGCCCCAATTTCCCTGAGACAGTCAGATTTCCGAACAGCTCTACTGCCACTGCCGAGTCAAACAACACCAAAGTCGCAGGAGCTCTTGATGCCGTTGCTAATAATGCTCGAGACAGGCTGTACAACCTCTTTTCTAACACACGTAATTATAGTCAATTCAGCAACAAAGCATGGTACGATGGAGCTGAACCAAGTTTCAGCTCGGGTAATCTCAGTTCTTTCAGTTACGACTCCCTGGAATCAGTGCACGATCAAGTCCACGTCTTGTGTGGGGGTAATGTGGGTAACCTCGGCCACATGACCTATCTTGACTACGCTGCCTTTGATCCTATATTCATGCTCCATCATGCTATGGTTGACCGCCTCTTCGCTATGTGGCAAGTCTTAAATCCAGACAGTTATGTAGAGCCCCAGATTGCTGGATCTAGCACCTTCGTTGTTACACAGGGGACCACTCTGACTGAGACTACTCCGTTGGCGCCATTCTCCTACGATACAAGCACCTTTTATACAGCCGATCAAGTACGCCAGACTGAGGCACTGGGATATGAATACCCAGAAACAAAAGGTGCTTTGACTACTAATGTCACTCAAAATGTATTGAGCGCAATTGGTACCTTATATCCACCCACGAATACAAGTTGGCCACCTGTTACCAAACGAGACCTCGAAATCAACAGCAGAGATGTTGGGGGCTATGAAAGCCATTATGAATGGATAGCCACTGTTGCCGTGGATAAAAATACTGTCGCCGGCACTGTTGTAGTCGGACTATCTTGGGGCATGCTTGCCCAAGATCCATCCCTGTGGCTCTTCGAATCCAATTTCATAGGACCCTGCCCTTTGATCGTAATGCCCAAGATGCAGAATTCCAACGTGCAATTCATTTCCGGCACAATTCCCATCACAGCTGCCTTATTAGACGTCATCGCCTCAGGACAACTTTCAAGTCTAGATCCGGATCACGTTAAAGCTTATTTGGATGCCAACTTGTATTATGCAGTGACCGTTAATGGAGAAATCATCCCTAACGGGAACTTCACAAGCTTGAGTATTAATGTTGTGAGTGCCTTAGTCGAAACTTCCCCTGTTGGATCTGTTGAATTACCAGTCTGGGCTCTATTTGAGGACCAGTATGAGTTGTCGGCTATGACAACTTCAAAACGAGCGAAGTAGGATGCGGGAGGATAGTTGTATATATCTACGGGCAGTTGGCTGGATTCTTGTATATTTGGATGGAAGGAGAGGCATTCTATTGTCTAAGAGTAGTGTTAGTTTTTGGATTTTAGAGGAAATAGCATGAAGTCCCAATAAAGAAGATTGGAGTATTGGATAAGAGTTTGGATTCACTATTAGCTAGGTGTTTAGGTGGCATTCTTGGTTTCATTTTTTAATTATAATGAAGCGAGTTTTGAATTCTTCATTCCCTTTCCGTCATTCGATGTTAATTTCACATTCATCCAAGCTATTACATTACCTAGGTACTAATAGCAGTGCGTTCGTGAGTCTAAGTTCGCCTCAACTCGATCCACGACTTGGGACACTAACCTATCTTGTAAAAATCTAAGGATCTTAAAATTCAAGAATTTGTATTGGATTTTCAAATCTAGTATTATATAATTTAATGTAATTTAATAAAGTAATAATCATATACTTTACTCCTTTTCTTCCAAGCTCTTTTCCCTTTAACGAGAGTAGTAGTAGGGATTTCTTTATAAACCAGGTAAATTGAATATGAATATAAAGAGCTCTCTAATATTTATTAAAGACTCTGGCAAAAGAGAAGCTTTTCTTTCTTTTTTCTTTTTTTAAAGGCAATAGAATTATTTAGTTTAAGCTCTGAAGATGAGGGAGTTAATTTTAAAGGCTTTTTCTTATAAGATTACTTGTTACTTGCTGACTTGTATTCTTTAGATGAATTTAGCTTACGGCTATAAGTTTCTATATAACTGCCTAACCCCTAAGTCTCCCAATGAAGTTGTATCCGCAGTCTTTTTACTTAAGTTTCAATCACTATCCCGAGAAAGAAACGGCGGAACTCCTGCGGTAAGTTTAACAAAGGGATGTTGTATATAACAAATGAAATACCTAAAATGTCCTAGTGTCATTGTCGTTTCACTGGAGAATGAAAGAGCCATAATAATCTCTTTGTGCTCTCAATGCCACTTCAGAAAAGTTCTTTTCCATTTTTCGATTGAAAAACAATGATATTATCCAACGTGCTCCTCTTCTTTCAAGCGAGGAAAAGGAGAATTCGCAGGTTTTCAGAGTCTTTAACACTAAAGCTAATAGTTTCATGCTATTGAACAATATTATTACACTGTTTGCCCCATTTTTAAAGATGCGAATGAAATGTTTCAAACGAAGTGGGAACACAATTGCCATAGAAATGTGCAATTGTGAGGTAAGATCGTGAACAACTAAATGGATTTGGGATAAATATGCGTCAAATTCTCTTGCCCTCCATCAGCTATCCGCCAACATCGCATCAAGACACCCAGCAACAAATATTCAACATGGCTTACTCTAACAACGGAAAAGTTTGGGACCAACGTGAGCGAGAGCTCTTATCCGTCACCACCAGACCCAGCCAGACTCGAGAAGAGCAGAATTGTTCCCACTGCAACAAAAAGTGCGTATTCTCCTCCGCCCTCGCCAAGCACATCGCTTGGAACCACAGTCCGTTGAACTGTCCCACCTGCCTACTCTCTTGCAAGGGCCGTGTCGCTCTCAGAAAACATCTCGAGTTCGCGCACTCCAATAGACATGCAGATAAATGTTCGCATTGCGGTGTTCTCACCTTAAATAAGAGATTCCCGCAACATATGAAAATGGCGCATCGTGAGCTGTGTTTGAAATGTCCGCATTGCGAGAGTAGGTTTGTCAGTGTGAAGGGTTTGAAAGCGCATTTGAGGAAGAAAGTCCATGCCAAGTTGGGGAACGATGAGAAATATGAGGCTGAGGTGTTGGCTGAGTTGGAATGGGTTTTGGAGGGGGAGTTGAGGAAGAGGGAGGAAGAGGGAGGCGGAAAGGGAAGGGGGATTAGAAAAAGAGAGAGAAGAGGAATGAGAGAATGATGATTGGACTTCGAGGTGCTTGAGATCGCTGAGCATTTCCCTTTCTTATCGTTTCCCCCTTCTTATTGTTTCCCCTTTCTTATTGAGTAGAATAGAATAAAATAACGTTTAAGTTGATTAATGCTGTAACAATACTGACTGTGAACATTGGTAACATATGAGAACTTCGTGCTTTTGCAATGTAGAATCTTAACTTCAATGATGGTTTCAAGTGAGTCAGTAGGGGGGAGGCATCTCAGTTTCTTTATACCACAGACACAAATAAGATTTTCGTAAGATACGAATAAATAAGAAATCAAAACTATGACGAGGAGAATGCTTCTCAGACTATAAATCGTATCTAGGAAATGAAGAGAACCCTAGAGAAATTGGGATTTCACTGCTTCTCAACAATCTAGCTCATCATCCTTCCCTATCCCGCGCCTTCTCGTGTCATCGCTTGGCTCTTCGCTTAAAATTTATATCTTCACTTAAAAAAGAAGGAAAAAAAAGACAAGTCAATCCCCTGCTAAAAATCGATATTAAAAAAAAAATACGTGCATACTTTTGAAAGGCAAAAGATTCGGTCCCTTTAAACCTCATCTTCCCCCCTCTGAGAAGAGAGGGCCCGCCTCTTCAGTGAAGTTTGACCCGAAGCACGCGTCGCCTTCCTGCGCCAATGTGCCCGCCGTCTTCACTGTTTGCATCACTTTTACTTATTTTGATTAATATAGTAAGAGGAACTGCTGGGGGGGAAACGGCGCCGTGGAATTACGAAAATGAGTAAAGGTAGCTACTCAACTTAATTTCAACTCATTTTATCTACTGGTTCCTAATGCGTAGCTATAATTGATCCTCGGGTTTTTTATATATATTTATTTCTATCTGTAGAGTATTTACTTCTGGCCCAAGGGGATTAGGAGGTGGCAGATAGATGAATAGTTGTTCATTAATTTCTGTTTCTATAGATACTTCCTTTTCAAGTCCTTAGGAAAGAAAGATTTGCGTAATTAAAGTAGGGTTAGGAGAATGATTTAATAAAGCTTTATAAGCTTTAACCAGCTAGATAAATAAGAGTCCATTAAATTTGATAATTATTATTATCGAACCTTTTGCTGATAATAGGTTTTCGTGGAGCATGAAATTTGAGTAAATTGAAGGCGTCAAGATAGTCAAGCAGCGTGAGGCTTCCTTACATGGTGCTTCATTAATAATGTACATGTTCTGAGCAGCCCTGGAGCAGCTTGACCACGGAATGAGCAAAAACGATTTTCTCGCAGCCTTTGCACTAATCAACGTCGTCACTATCGGCGGTTTCCTCGCGGTGACCTATTTCAAAAATCGCGAGGTGACGGGGGACCTTGATTACATGATTGAAGCTCAATGGGCTCAAGATGATGGGATCAAGTCTACACTTAAAGACGCGATAAATTCGGTGGCGAAGAAGGAAGAGTTCGAACTCGACTGGATGAATGATGGATTGGAGATTTGGGCAAGCCCAACAGCTTCCAAGACCATTTTCGATCGGGCTTATAAATAGAACGTAATTCTCTTCGAGGGGCAATCACTCAAAGTTTGGGCGGCACCATTTGAATGGGCACTAGATCAGATTCAAGGTTAAAATCAGATCAATTCCTTCCCCTACCCCTTTTACCCTTTCCACCCCCAGCAAGATAAATTCCTCAGCAGGAAACTTACAAAGCGAAGGGAAAGAATAATTCCCTGAGAAGTAAGAAGCCGTTAAGTCCTTTGGTAAACATTCTAAATAACCTTCTAGGGATGCGACGACTCAACACCTATACGCGGTGCATCCTACGAACCTGTAGTACCCTTTTGGGTATCTACAGAGCTAAGATTGAGTTAAGTTGGTTGGAGCTGTGGCCGAGGCCATAGAACAGAGGCAACCACTACGACAAAGCACAGAATCAATTCTAAATCGGCTCGTTTGTCTGTTTGGGAAGCAGGACCACGCTCGAGGGCGTTTAGCAGAATCTCCAATATAATATAATTAATAAAGAACCCTCTAGGGTAGCGGTATAGAGTTTTCAGATATTCCTTTAATTAACTTTAATTTATAAGCTTTATATATATATTCTTTTTTATAGGGTACTTTACTTATAGGAGGAATTCTAGGGGGATAATATATACTATATAGATAGTAGCACTAGTTAGAGGAATTTTACTATAGAGGCAGGCCTGTTATAGGAGAATATAATAGATAAGAAAATATACAAATTCTTGAAATAAATAAAAATATAGTATCTGCTTTATTAATACTGATTTTAAAATATATAATTATTATATACCTATCCTAATATGATATATCCCTGGCATATATATAGATAAAGGTTAGGAGTAGAGGAACGTCGCACTAGTAGGAAGGCCGAGTAAAAGGAGAGAATAGCTATTTATCAAGGGCATTTATAGGTTTAGAATATATAAAGGAGAGAGGCGAAGGAAAGTGAGGGGAGTATTTTAGGAAACAGAGGCAATATCTTGGTTATATAGCAGGTAGAAAAGCCTGTGAGACTTAATTTCTGATATTCGAAGGAGTAGGGAGGCCTGGGGCTTTGCTTGTCGAGAAATCTCTCTGCTTTGGTATATATATAGGAATAAGTAGGGCCTCTGGGGCTTTGCCTATCTAGGAGCCCTACTCTTATACTACGGGAATATAACTATAGAGATAGTAAACTATTAGAACAGCCGCTTTTTAGCTAAAGACTAGGGCCTGAGGCCCCTAGCCGTCCTATAATAGTCTTTAACTTATAAAGGACGTAAAAAGGATAAATAATAATAATAAATAACCTTCTGGGTAACTTGACCTCTGCAAAATCCGCAATTTGAGCATTGACGTCCCCACTCCTGTAAATATCAGCTGGACTAAGTAGGATACTAAGAGTAGACATTTCTTTCCTTTATATTTATATTTTATCAGGTATAATGAGCGAGTGTGGATAGGTCGTGAGGCTTGAGTAGGGTCGGAGTGTTACGAATACGAGCACAAAGTATGATGATAACACAGCAAGAGTGGTGATGATTTTGGGAGAGGGTAATGATGGATGATTATTACAAGGGAGGAGAACCATAGAAATGCCTCAAATACAAATACCAAAACCAACAGTGGGCATCAAAATAGCTTACAAAGCACCGATAGAGGCGCCTTGTATGCTGAATATTCAAAAGCAATACACAACACAATATAACCAAAACATGCCGCCACGACCACAGCCCAGATACAGGATTACTTGGTGGACACGCTTTCGGTCGAGGATTCGAAGATTCAAGACCCCGTTATGTCTTCGAGATAGCATCGAGCGACTCCAGCACGAACTACCTTCAGATATGGTACAAAATGGTCAACTATTTCTCTGAGATGGAGGATGTGAGAACTTTATTCGTCGAAATTTCGACGCTCCTACTCGTTATTTATATACGACATGATGTTTAGTCCACGGGTCTAGTTCTCAGCGATATGAGCCATTTCAACGTCGTGCGCAGAACAAACAGCGATTCGAGACCATAAATTGTAGTCTTGCTCATGTGTAGAAGCTATTGCCTGCCTCTTCAGAACTTCAGCAAGCAGCTCAGCTCTTGTGTGCCCGATCACGACTTCCTGCGTATCCACTTGGCCTTTTATCCATCTACTTTCCTGTTTCCCTATTCTCTTCCTCTTCATCCGAGGAACCCTCTAGCCCAAGGCATTTTCGTTCTGCCCGATACTCCATGAAATCAGCCACCTTCTTTGCTATTAGAGCCTTGCGGCTCGAATCTGCCTCCATAAACTGCTTTATGCGATCATTGAGGCCCTCACGTCGATAAAGAAACCCATCGAGGTACCATGCAGCAACATAGTCAATATAGGTCCAATTTTGTAATGCTGAGCCGACAAGAATGCCTGCGTCTTTATGTATGCTGGCCCAGTCCTTCGATAGCAACTCTTCTCCATATAATTTCAATTCTTGCTCTCGAACGACAGTACGAAACGTATCTAGCTTCTTGATATAGTCATCATAGAGAAAGTCCCAGGATAATGAAGTGATGCGACGATTTGTAAACCAAGTAGGTGGCATGAAGAGTTGCAAAGGAACAACATGGCTCCATTCCCAATCGAGAACAGCCAATATATTTAAGTCTTCGTTGACAATAAGGTTATGCATTTCTAAGTCGCCGTGTGCTAATACAAAAGGGCCGCAATCGAGGGCGTGATTAAGCCACTTAGCTTCCACAAACTGAGAGAACTGGTCGAGATGATAGAGACTGTCGCAGCCCTCGGCCTCATTATGAACGTTCTTTCTACCTTTCTCAAATGCGTTCCGCGCAATGTGTAACATCATGAATATGTAGTCGTTTGCAGATTTGAAAACATCGGTATCGCTATAGCACTTGGCCATGACGGACAGAGGTTGCAAGCCCTCGACCTCCTGTATATTGATACTATTGTTTATCGGCCTCTTTCTGACCACGATCCTGTCACCATCGGGAGAAGGGGCTAAACGCCCAATAGCTGGGAACTCGAGCCGCCTGAGCTGAATGTAGATATTGGCTAGCTGGACATAGAGGTTCTGTCGCTGTTCCTCTGTGATTGTCTTAAATCCAACGTTGTTTAGGGTTCGGCCTTCGATATACTCGAGGATCATGAACGATGCGATGCCGTAAGGGCCATTCTCGATCCCGAGGGAGTAGGCATGAAGTTTTGGGATGGGGATTGTTGTTTTCGCCGCAATTACCCTAGCAAGAAGAGACCGAGTTAGCCTTCTATGCGCGTGTCATATTTATGGCAACTACTTACTGCATTACAGCGACTTCACTCTCAAGTTTGTCGTGTGCCGCAATCCCCAGATACGGGGAGATGGGTATACGAACGACCCAGCGGTCGCCATCCTCGTCCGTGCTGGGCGAGTGGAATTTCACAAAGAAGCATATATTGTAACTTCCCCGAGCAGGTGGTTTGAAAAAGGTGCACGGGTCATTGTTGTGATATGAGGATGCCAGGCGGCAGACATTGTCTTTGCTGATTGATTCAATGAATCGGTCACGAGCCTTATGGACGCGATGTTCAGCGACCCTGTCTCGCATTTGAGCTAGAGTTTGATGTGTGTATCTTTAGATGGAGGAGAGCTCTTTAAGCTCGAGCATCTAGTTTTTTAGGAGCGGCCTTTGGGAATTTAAATTATATTGGTGTTAGATCACCTGACTAGGTTAACTCGAGATCTAGATAAAGTTTTACTGATTGCATGGGGCTATTATTGGTAAACATCCCAAACCGTCATAGTGTGCCGCTAGCTAGTCAGGTGACCACCTCATGTAAATAGACTTGACTCGTTAGCCCCTTTTCTCCACTTTCTTCTCTTCTCTCCTTAGCTTTAGATTCTAAGGATTAATGAGAAGGCCATTCGCCACACAGCCAGTACCTTAATCTGCGAATAGTTATCCATATATTTTTGCGTGTAGCCTCTAGCATCTTGCTTAACTATATATTCTTAGTATGCCAAAGAATATTAGCCTAGTTATAGAGTCTATAAATAGGAGAGAGAGTTTGGCGGCCGAGAGGAGGAGATAAGGTGAGAAATAGAATAAAACAAGTAAGGGGCATGGCAGGGTAAGCGAGAGAAAGGGGGCTTTTATAATAGCTTCCTTTCTCATCGATAAATAATTGCTACTTTTATACTTACCTATAGCAAGTTCTTAGGTCATGGCTCCGCATAATATCATAATACTCTTAAACTCTTATTATACCCATCTTACGAAGTTCCTAACTGATAACCCACCATACCATTACTTCCCATCCTCAATTTCCTCTTTTCTAGCAAAAAAGCCAGTCTGAACCCTATAATACAGGTAGGCCAACTTCTTTCTGCGTTCAAGTGATTCTATTTGTTTTATGCTAACAAGGTTCTTTCGAGATAGCAGTATGTGCAAATACTATATGCAAAGGACGAACCCGGCGAATGCGTAGCATATCCACCACACGCTAACGAACCTGTAAAGGTTTACGACGAGGATTGTAAAGCCTCCCCGGCGTACGGCGTATCATGCAACAATGAAACAGAAGTTCCCGACAAGAAGCTTACTATTACCCAGGTCGGCAAGGCATGCCCTGAGTGCAGGAAGACCTCCTCATAAAGTATACTTCAAATTCAAGATATGGCATGACCATTACTGACGCACTAAACTTGGCAGGACTATGATTTCTGTTCGCCAGAGCCCACAGCACCTTTGATGTAGGAGGAATCTCTTGTGGGAAATTTGATTGCGGCGCGTCCAGTTGAGAGTTGGTTTTGCTAAGGAGCTTGTTAGAAGAATGCGAAATATTGATAAATCTGGGAACATGCTTACCTCACACTCAATATTCTGTGCAACTTCTTTTGCAGATGTGAATCCACCTTTCCAACATTTCGCAATAATATTTCCAAGTATGACATCCTTAACATCTGGATAATTGCCCTCCCTGATCCATTTTCCAACAAGCCCATCTGGCTGATCGCCATGTGGCTTCGAGGACGTAATGATTTCGAAAATCGTTGAGCCTAGAGCATGAAGCTCTGCTTGAATAGTACAAGGCCGCATCTCTTCATGACTTGGGTGTGCAAATCCTTCTTCGGCCCACACAGTAGGGGGGTTTCCGTCAATTGCAGAGCCACCGAAATCGCATAACCGGATAGTCCTAGACGAGTCGAGCAATATATTTCGGCAACTAAGGTCGGCATGTCGAACATTATGTTCATGAATATATTGCATAACGTTCGCAATATCTCGAGACCATTTGAGACGTTCTTCAAGCGTTGCAATACCGCCTTTAGAGAAATATTCGCGGAGATCGCCATGTTCTGCCCGCTCAAGATGGATACCATAGTCTTCAATGCGAAGACACCGGATAATATTTGGATGGGACCCTAATCGTTGATAAACCCGTTTCTCGATCTCAGAATTGCCAGTCGAGGATTCACTCGACCAAGGTAGCTTGATGACTTCCGTCGGGGGACAGTTAGGGTAGATATAGAGTATGGCGGACCCGCCTTTTGCGAAGGTCTCGGTGCCTGGGAGGCGCTTGACAGAGTAACTCTTAATATTCTGATTCGACATGTCCGTAAAAATCCGTTCAACTTCGCGAGATAGAGGGTGGGTGAGCGATCTTCTAGGTATGACAAGGCGAAGAAAATTGACATATAGGGACAGGACGATTTATAGAAATAATTAACTTTTATCCTTTCCGCCGACACGCGAGAATTTTTTGATGTTGATGTTGATGTTAGGAAGGAAAGGTTAAAGGCAGAAGTGAGAGGTTGAGGTTATCTCGCTTACTCCCGTTTGGCCAATGAATGGATCGTCTCAGTCGGAGTAAAAAAAGTCCGATTTTTAGCCCGTGCTATAATACCAAACTCAACTAATTTATATATAAACAAGTATTTAAAAACAGTAAAATGGCCCTCGTATGGTCTCCCAAATCGCTCCACACCTCCAACTGAGCTCTCCGAATCAACAACCCCCCAGCGATCTATAGCACGGGCCAGTACGGATATGCCTCATCGAAGGGAATCGAGTCTAAGGCGATATCGCCGCTACGCTCTATTTCCATCCGATGTACGTTCTCTGGGAGCTATTAGCTATCGATTCAACAGGAAGGAGAACGCTGTGCTTTGGAAGCGTCTTTAAAGATCTCAAAGATGCTCTGTTTAAATGCGACATCCTCGACCTCTGAAACTGGATATGTTTCCAGAATCTCGCGAACTTTTTGCCATGGCGGGGCCTTAACTAATCATCGCGCGATCATGATTGCCTTCCAGCGCAACCATTTGTTATCCTTTCCCTTCCACCAAGACACTCTCCAACAGCCACGTCGTTGACCTTTTTTTAATTATAGACTGGACACTTCGCACATTTTCGACGGAGTACACATCTGGTCAGCCAAGACTCTCACTATTCTGCCTCTTGCCACGAACTATAATAGCTTCATTCCGAGCACCCTTTCAGAGTAATTTCGGGTTTAGACGTGTTGGACATTAGCCTGACACCTTTGCCTAGGATAAGATGCCGAAACCAGATCACCGATTTGACTCCTATCCTGAACAAAACCTTCACAAGGGATTCTACTTCTCGTTCACAAACCTCCAGCATCAATGACGCAATCGACTAATACGAAGTCAGGAAATTCTATCGTCACTTCAACTTTCAAGGACGGTACTCCGTCACTCTGAACTGTAACTCTTCTGATTGCACAGCACATGTATTTCCCAAAAACATCTGCTACGCCTTTGAGTAAAGCGTTTAATCACTGTTTGATTTACCCTGACGGGAAAGTCTGGATTATTTGAGGAAATTCCAGGAATCGCGGTAGAAATGCCATGCAACTCGGTGGAAGAAGGTTTCTTCATACAACTGAAATGTCCTGAAGGTCAAGTGGAAGAGCCTTTACTTTGGCATGAGGTTGCCATGATGATTGGAGAGCCATATCGTTTCATGTGTCTGTCTTGTTGCGGGTTTTACGTCACTCACTGGCAGGCAATCACTCCACTGTGAAAAATTCCAAAGTTCTGATACAGTATCCAACAAAAGCGGAGAATTTCGTACATTCGCGAGAGTATAGAATTCACTCAAGTAAATGTAGTAAACTTTGAAGCCATCCAGAGACGCTTCACATGCGATCTTCTAAGGGGACTTCTGCAGCAGGATGCCAGAAGCCAGCTTTGTTCCGTACCCAACTTCCATCGCTTTTGCAATCCTCACATGGATTATGCATTGTAGATGATGCTGTCTTTACTCTGCTTTGGATTACTCCGCATTTTCCACAGCCCTTCCATTCATGCACGAATGCAGGCTCGTCCAAGATATGCTTGCAAGCAAACTTTCTCGTGGGTGTGACTTCTTGGCACATAACTGATAAGTACTGCCAGCATTTTAGAACTAATTCTATTGATCCGGGACGGATGCTCACTACTTTGCTATTCTTCGCACTTGCTTAGGAAAGTTGGTTTCCACGAAAGGATCAATATGTGATGGCACAGGATCGGTAACAAACTATGAGTATGTTAAGACCCCAACACCAATGTAGATAGATAACTTACTGCTTGGGAATGCTCTTGATTCTCAGGTGGCTGAGCGTTGAAACTCTGACAGAGGTTGAGAATGAGGCTAGAGGATTGATGCGGACTTTCTGATGAATCTTAATGAACGAACCTTGGGCAGACCAACTACTTAATAACCTAGCCTCAGTTCCTGCTTAAGTGACTCACAACGTCGTGAATGATTACCACCCTCGAGTCGGTTTATACACGGCAATTGGTGGGAAATACTGCCCAGAGCAAGCGGTGGTTAGGTAGGATAGAGGTGCAACTGCTGCATAACAACTTCAGCTTCTTTTGGTTTACTCGGTGAGGGGTACCTGGTGAGGGGTACTCGGTGAGGCACTCGGTGAGCTCGGTGCTTCGAGCATTCGGTATGATAGTATCTAGTGAATGGAATGATTGTCAACGGGCCTCCGGTCCTTTCAAATTCTTTCCGCGTGTTTCTAAGTTCTACTTAGAAATAGGTGCTAGTATAGCACAATACGTTTCCGACGTAATCATGCGGGGATGAAGATGGACATCCCACATACAGACTAGCGTGTAGAGATCCTTGGGGTACATCTCGTATAATCACAGAGATTTCTCAATATTAGAAATTCAACAATTCAACTCGCGACAGACTTTGGTATGTATACTCACATATAGATTTACACGCCTCGCTCGACTGTGTACCCACCTACTTTACTGTGAGATAACGCTCGCTATCGCCCCGACCAGACAGACATTAATACTATTTCTAGGTCATTTCGCAGCTCGCTTTCACATAACACAACTCTACGAACTACTAGCTAGTGCCTATTATTCCTAGCTATATTGCCATCTCCTCATCTAACCAGTCTCAATATGGCTGAACCGAAGCGTAAGAGTCTCTACCTACCTCGCACAATGTCACGCTTCGACCTTTTCAACGGGGGAGCTATTTCATGGGTCTTGCAAGTCGATGCTCGCATCGTTATTAAGATCCCCAAGAAAGCTGGCTCCAAAGAGTTCGCTCACGAGATTAAAATATACGGCATTTTAGAAAATGCTACTCCTTGCCCAGATATACTCCAAAGCTTTTTACATCATCCAAACGGGATCTTCCTTCCGTTTGCCAGCGGCGGTTCTATGGCCCAGCGGATCGAGGCCAACCTGACACGAGAAAACGAGAGGGCCTTTAGCAGAGTTATCCAGGTACAAAAGACCGAGCCCAAAAATCTTGTTGAAAGATGGGCGATGGAACTATCTAATGCAGCTGCTTGGATCGAATCACTCGGGTATGCACACACCGATCTTCGGCCTGAAAATATACTTCTTGATGATGACGATCACCTCAAAGTTACTGATTTCGACAGCATGTCGGAAATCGGAGCAATGGCCCTTGCTTCGGCTGCACCATACTGCCGCTGTCTAGGTCCGGAGGCTAGCGTTGATCGGGGGACTTTCGGATATTATGGCGCTCGAACGGAGTCTTTTGCAATCGGATCGCTATTATATCTCATGACACGGGGCCACGAGCCGTTCGAAATGGAAGAGTGGGACGACGGTGTTGACAGCGCTCCGATAATAACGCGTCGCTTCCAGCGTTTAGAACTCCCAAGTTTAGGTCTGGACAACTTAGACCAGATTATCCAGCGATGTTGGTATAACAAGTTTGAAACCCTGAAGGATTTGGCCGAGGAAACAAAATCCCTCCGTGGTGCTATCGAATTATCTCGCGCAGTTTCCCTTGACGCAGAATATATGTTGGAGCGCCGGAAGGAATGTCAGAGCTTGGTAGATAGTGGGATTTTTGAAGATGAGTACTTTATACAATAAATACCAGCTGAATTTAGAACCCATTACTTCTAGTAGTTGCAAATCCGCCAATGATTCGCATAGATAACATATACTAGGAAATGGATCAACTCGCGCAAACCCGAGCCCCACTGATGAGTATGGTATCACGTACTGGTGGATGCAGCACATTTGTTACTCTAGCTCAACCCTTCCCCAGTAATTACTCATCCCGCTATGCTAGACTATTTGTCTGTCGATATCTTCCTTGGAGGCTTGTATAACTTTGTCAGTAGTAGCAATGGGAAAGAGCTGTGCTGTTCTTCCAGCGTTTTTGCACAAACTTGATCGATATATTCTGCGAATCTACTATCTCAAAAACCTCGAGCCTTGCGTACTGAGACTCTTATCTGTCTGGATACGAAGTGGTTTCAAGAGAAATGCCTAGCAGGCTTGTATGTATTCTTGGACTAGCTGGTGAGGCAGAAATACAATCTGGTTAGCAGCTGTGAAGATGAAATCGAGTTTGAGAGAGACGTGTAGCTGGAGATAGCACTTGTACCGGATTAATATGGAGAACCTACAGAACCTATTAGGCACTGTATAAGGGTTACAGGAGAATAATAGGGCTGTAGACCATGGCAACTGGGATTTCAGAATACAGCTGTATGACTCTCTAGGGTCATTTCAAACGTCTTAGATATTCCCGCAGAGCAGGCGTTGTTAGGTGTTTCGAGTCTGATAAGATTAATAGGATGGCATTTGTGCAGTACTCCGAGCTATAATTTCTCCATTGCGAGTTCCTGATAAGCCCTAGATACCACGATATTCGGAGCAAACAGCAAGTTGTCAGTTATACACATCTTTTACATCTGCCCAAAGGGCGATTTATGTTAATCGCTTGCTTCTAATAAATAGTACGATCAAGAAGCTTCAATAATATTTTTGGTTATGGAGTGAAGGAAACAATCTATCGGCACTAGGATAAGTACGATGAGAACTTGGCTCTCCACTCGCTATAGCCTAATTTGTCTTTCTAAAATATGACTCACAAGTTTAAGGATCTTTTCAGAGTTTCTAGTTCAGGTTTTAATCGACATACTAACCTTAAATTAGAACTAGTCTTTCTCTTCTAATCTATTAGCTTTGGTGGTATTTTGACATAAAAACCAGCGTTTTATGCTTCTCAGCTATAGCAGGATATGTACAAGGGACTCGCTAATAAGAGGTATAGCCGCTAACGGGGGGTTTACGTCGTTGGCAACCGCAAGCCATAGTGATTTTAGGATGGTAAATAACGTGGGGAGTACTTTTAGGATAGTGGAAAGTGGTTTGTAGAACTCGGTAACGTACTGTTCCAAAGATGGAAGAGGAATTGCGATATTTTTATACTTATCAAGTGAAAATGACCCCACCGTTGCAAAAAGGGCATTCCTCAATATGGTACGGAGTATCTGGTTGCTGAGGGCGCTAGCGTCGTCTGGAAGGGAATTGCGATGGGATTTCTAACAGGTCTACCTTGCATGAGGTCTTCAATAAGTTGTTGCGGTTAGGGATTAGCGTCGTCTCCGCCTCTCGTGCTGCATTGCAGGCAAGCAGCGAAGTCCGCGAAGACATCGACATGGGAGTTGTTCTTGGCTTATTTAGAGCCGAGCCTGGCTCAGTTAACGGTAACTAGAGGAATGTGAGTTACGAACCATATCTCGACCACGATGGAACCATCGGAAATAGGTTTTATGCATTTCGTTGGGCTTAGAGGAACTTGCTTCCATGCATACCATGAATCTTCAGATATTTGGGTGGAAGGTCGGGGGTGGTAAAAGCGCGGTGGGTTTGTTTTGTGATAGATGGAGGGAAAGGGAGGAATGAGGTGGGTTGTTGGAGAGAAGAGATTGAAAGTGGGTTGAGGGTTGATGCGAAAATGTCGGATGCTAACGAGGGGTGAAGGTGGTTGGCGCCTAAACGATATTCTATCTGCGGGACTATCTGTTGTTCCTCTTCTTTCTTCGACCTTATCTCTGCTCCTATAATCTCTACCCATACCGTCTCAACACCGTGTCCATCTGCAATCACGATTCAGTTCGTCATTTCTAGGGTGATAACTCACTTAATCCACTTCAATAGTTGTTTTTAACAAGGTATTGCAATAATAGAAGAATAACGAGTCGCCACTTTAGCACCCCTCATTCTCCTCTTTAATAACGATCTAATTAATCTTGAATTTTGACACCTCAGCAAGCCAATCACCCGATGCAGATATTAAAGAGTCGTTTTTGTGTTATGGGACCTACTGCTAGCCGAAAACGCAAATAATTCTCGACATAAAGCGCCAGTCTTGTTCCGCTAACGAAATGCTCATAAAGTAAACGGCTGCAAATTTAACTTCTAGCTTATCTATTCCCCCCCTTTACATATAAAAAGCGCTTATAATTTATGCTTCTGATTTAACATGGCAAAGTATTGTCGACCATATAATCGGTCTTTCTCTGGTTCTCAGGAATATTAACAACATTATAATTCTTCAGTCTATGTTCTGGTCTTCGAGTGCGAGGAGTGTGATCGCTCCTTTGGAAGTCAGCAGTCACTTGACCAGCACCTCCTCTCTCGGCTTCATAACGTGTCTAACGTTATTACTGTACATCAGAAGAACGCCAACCATTATGCACACACTAACAAGCTTGGGGTTAAGAACAGGCCAATTTCCTCACGTACAAAAGCAACAGGCAAATACCTTGGCATAGACCGGAACCTCGTTGAACGTGTTTTTGTATGCGCATTCCAACAACGCTTCAAGAAACCAACCGTGGAAGCCATAATCAGGCAAACAAAGACGGTTCTAGAGCCGACAATAGTCTCTGCACTGATTACAGGAGCTCTGCGCCCCTTACCAGTCAACACTGAACAGGAACGGGCCAAACGAGTTGAAAGGCACAGAGAGGCAAAGCGCGCTGAGAATGCTTTCTTTACAGATTTCCGCCGCCTTGGCTTTAGTTGCGTGGGCGAGGAGGAGCAGAAGCGGGGCGGGGCAAAATTAACCCCAGATATCCTCCTCGATAAGCCGACCCTGATTGATGGTCATTTATGTTGGTGGCTGGAGTATAAGGATTTCTTTGGTTTTCGAGCTAATCCTTTTGTGGCCCGTTCCAATAAGAAGCAGTTCAAAAGGTATGCAGAGGAAATTGGTCCTGGAGCAGTTGTCTATAAACTTGGTTTCGAGACAGGACATATCAACATCGAAGAAGTAATAACATTTCGTGAGAAACAAGTGCGCCAGGCGCTCAACATGCAACGCCTAGCCACCTAATGTCGAATCAATCCTCGAGACAAGGATTGGAATTTGTGTGTCAGAGATTGCGGCTGAGGTAAGACGATAAAGATGATGATGTTGACAGAGGAGAGGAGGTGGTGGTTAAGGGAACCAGGGATGGGAAACGGGGGACGGGGGAAAGGGGATGGGGAACGGGGAGAAGGGGGACGAGGTAACTTCTTTAGCTTCTGCAAACAATTTCCTCTATTGAATATTTAACTCTTGGAATTTGTTGATATAGAAGCCAACTCGTCTTGTCATTATGAATCCTTATCTATTCCCCTCCGATCCCCATCTCCATTGCTATTCTCCCCTTCCTCCTCATTTCTATCCTCTTCCTCCACTCCCCCTAGTCCTCACCGCCATCCCCTCTATTTCTTATCTCCATCCTTGTTCTCCCCCCTAATCCTCATCTCTATCCCTTATCTTTACTCTTGTCTTCTCCCCTCTAGCCCCATCTCCATTCTCATCCTTATGTTTATTTACATTTACATCTCTGTATTTGAAAGCTAGTCTGCGGAGGGGTGCAGTTGACTAAGGTCTCTAGGACGATGTCGAAGCCATGTAGATGCACTCAATGCAAACGAGTCAAGTTACCTCGGTGCTGTCTCCTAGCTCAGGATCGCCACATCGTCTATGTATCCTGTTGCCAGGGTGTTGATGAGGTCCGCGTTGTAAAATAGGTATAGTATTGGGGATAGGGGCAACCCTTGGGGTATTCCGGTCGATATGCTGTACTGTTTTGACTTATATCCGTCTATTATGATGTTGGGAAGCTGGCGATCCAGGCGACGGTCTTTTCGTCCATACGTCATTTGCGGAGGTTGTGAAGAAGCCTTCTGTGTGAGACATTGTCGAACGCTCCGAACGCTCCGAACATATCCAGGAGGAGTAAACTTGCTATTTGTCCGTCTGCCCGATTTCATACTTCATAGATATTTTCGAGAATTATGTGTATTGCGTGTTCTGTTGACCTTCCCTTGCGGCCGCCGATGTGTGTTCTGGGTAGGAGCTGGTGCTCCTTTGTGATATAATTAATTCGCTTCGCTATTATAGCGTCCATAATCTCCCCTATTATGTTTAGGAGGGCTATGGGTCGGTACGCCTTGGGCGCAAGTGGAGTGGGCAGTACCCCAGTTGGAGGCTCTGGTTGAAGATTCGGGTCAGGTGTGGTGTTATACAGGGCGAGATGATGTATAGGATTTTGTTTATTATGCCGTCTGGTCCAGGGGCTTTCATGGGAGGGGTCGCTAGGAGTGTCTGGAGTATTTCTTCTTCGGTGATCGCTGGTAGGGTGATTTGGTCGTTGTAGGTCACCCCCTCTATATCTTGGAGGTCTGCTTCTGGTGGGGTTGGGAAGAATTGGTTTGCTAGTTGGTGTCAGGTTGCTGCTAAGTACTGAGGCATATGTGTTTCTTTGGGCTGGGGAGGAGTGTATAGCTTTCGCGATGTTATTAGTTTCCTTGAGCAGAGTCGATGCCAGCTTGCCTTCCATCGCGACTTCTTTGGTAATTGCATTTGTGTCTTGGTTTATGAGCACGGCTTGTTGTGAGGCGGTCACGACGTTCTGTACCGTCGCGGCTGTTATCTGTACCGTTGCTGCTGTTTCCTATATTATAGTTGTCGTTGTCTTCAAGTCGTTCTGGGTGGTTGCAAGGGCCTGCATAACTGCCGTGTAGTCTGGGGCTCTCTCGATTTTGGTGGTAACGCTCATGGCCGCGATCATGGTCTTCACCAGGGGGGTTGGGATCGGCTGTTCCTTTGCGATTTCGATACACAGAAGTGCCTCCCTGAGGTATTTGCTGCGGTATGTAACGTGCTCGCGGAGATCGTTGGGCCATGCAGTTTCTTCAGGCCACGTTGAAGGCATAACTCCTATGTCGCACTGGGCAATGCGCACAAGCTCGGGCCACTCAATTGACTAGAAATAGGGCTGCTAGATGTGGTTTTCGTTGCGTAATTCCAAAAATTTCGTTCTCGCTGTTTGTGATGTTTTTTCCCCACTTGGGACAAGTGGGCTGGCACCAGCGAAGTTGAGCCTGAGGCAGAAGTCCAAACGTAACCCAGCTTATTTCTTCCAACTCACTCGCCGTTCCTCTTCCTCTTCTTCGAAGCACTTGCTTCTTTTAAAGCTCTGGCCGCCACCCAAAGTTTACGGGTAATTACATTTCCTGATTTCCTTTTTACCACCACTAACTTGTGAAAATGGATTTAGCCACTGACGTAGATGCACCAGAAGGTAACGTATTGTACACTCTGAACTTTGAAATGGTCTTGCCCTACCCTATCATCCGTCTCATTTCTAAACGCTGCGTAGGCCCTCCAAAGCGTTCTTTCCTGGCGCAAGACACCTTCAATCAATATCCTGCTGTCCGCAAGCCTGTTGTGACAGCACTTCAAGCAATCATCCATTCGATCCCGCTCCCAACTCCCGCCGCAACACTGTCGCCGAATGTAGTTGAAGACATCCTATATCACGAACAGCTTGAAGGCACAAGAAAAGCTAGGTTAGGAGAATGTCCTACTCTACCTAGAGCGATAGATGACGTGGAAGAGAATGACGAGCCAGACGATAACTTGGGTGCGCGGCACCAGCTACAAAGGGGGACATACACGCCAGAGACACTACACCATGGAGATCCTGACTCCCCCAACCGTGGACATGATCTAGTATCAACGCCGATTTCTGCCCACGTTGGTCCTAAGCTGGTGGATGATCACGCAAAGCATCATCCGACTGCGGTAGACGTTGGAGAGGAGGCTGGGTCGAGCGAGCAGGCGACATTAGCCAGGCAGCACCCACAAAGAGAGGACTCGAAGCTAAACAATCTGTCGGGGATAGTCAACATGCCTACGATTCACAGGACATTCTTCCGCCTGTCAGCCCCAGCCCCGAGCAGCGTAAGCGGAAGACTAAGCCTAACTTAGGTAACGATAAGGATCTGGCTTTCGAATAGGTATACACTTATGGTTATAAATAGATTTTTATGCTGACCTCTTTAAACTTCTTGACTGCTTTTATATGTAGCATATGCTAAGAAACTAGACCCTGAATGCCATAATAATCCCTTGTAGCTCGCTTCCAACCTGAACACCCCTCAAATAGTTAGCCTGATTTGTGACACATTAGTTGACAGTAACTAAAGGCTAGACAAGTACTCTACAACATCTAAATGCTTAAAGTACCGCGCACGGTCGATTGGAAGGTGCCCTCTCGAAGTCGTAATTCTGATATCAGCCCCTTGCTCTACTAAGTATCTAACGGTGTCTAAGAAACCCTTTTCGGCCGCGTAATGTAGAGGAGTCCCAAGGCCAGTGCACTCCAGCATCAGATAGTTGTTGGGTTGATTCTGGTGCATTCGAGTATTCAGACCTGGTGCTCTCTTCGAGAGCAAAAATTCGAGTACTTCAAGACGGTCCGGCTCTGATCGAAGAGCGGCAAAATGTAAGAGTTGCCCATGCTCGACTGTGCCTCCGCGGTCGAAGAGAAGATGAATAGTGGCCAGGGAGGCCTGCGCTACTGCAACGGACAGTGGTGTGTAATCGAGGTCGCACTTTGCGTTAGGGTTTGCTCTATGGTCGAGATACCAGTGGATGAGATCCTCGTCCATGAATGTTTTACTATAATTGCTTATTAGATAATTTCTTAAAAGGAATTATATTGATTATTCTCACCTTAAAAGTGGCGGGCTGTGCTGACTGACAGGTGCGTTGATGTCCCACCCATAGGACAGAAAGACTTCGAGAATCGCAGTTGATTTTCGGTATGTTGCATTTTGCACATGAAGTATACTGAAAGGTATGCGTATAGACAGAAGATATGACAGAATAGCGGGTTGATTATCACGAATTGCATCCGCAATACATGCGATGAAGAAGTCACTACTAAATCGTCTCGATGGCTCGTCATTCAGCCACGTAGAGAAGGCCTCTTTCACTAGGTCCAGATTTCTAGTAGCAATTGCCGACCGTGCTTTGCCGGCGAACTCCCTTGGTTGAGTCGGCCTAGGTGGCAAAGGGTGTTTTTCGATTCGATGTGGCATATCGCAATCGCAATCTAGTTGATGTTGATATTGATAAGTGGAGCGAGGGTGTTTGCGATGGAGGAAGCGGGGAAATAACAAGGCTAACTAATTTAGTTATCGTCACAATCGCAGCCGCAGTCACCTGATTTGAAGCACTTACTCTAATAAATTGGACACAAGGGTTCCAAGAAACCACTACCCTATATAAAGTGTGAACATGACGTGAGAGTTGGAGGAGTTGGCCCACGGCGAATCAAACCGTTGGTGGCTCTAGTGGCTCTGGTGGCTCTGGTGGCTCTGGTGCCTATCTGCCTATCTGCCCATCTGCACATTCACCAAATAGGCAACTGTCAGTTAGGAAGTCAAGCTTTGCTCCCCATTTCACTTTCCAATCTCATTATTTCCCTCCCTCCCCATTCTACTCCATGTTTCGCGTCCTTTCAGCTTGATAATTCTCGTTCAAGCAGTTTTCCATCATGCCAGGCCTTTTCCAGCAAGCTGTAGACAATGAGGAAGCGTACCGGTTACAGATGAACGAGGTTGCTTTTATACCGCTCACTGCGGACAGCCCTTTTCGCTGTGTTGGAACCGCAGATCTGAACTCTTGTTCGGCGGTGATGATAGTCTCGGAGTACGCTGCAATCTTCGCCCACATAGCTCCACGCGCAGGCAATGCAGAGATGGACGACCCGGAGGCAGGAGACCGGCACGCCACTGAAAAGATGGTTGAGATACAGTCTCTGTACTATCAACACCAGGATCATTTCCTAGCTGGGCAACCATCGTGGATTGTTAGTGCAATTTTTGACGGCGAAATTGCGCTGCCAGATCAGAAAGATATAATTCAATCGAAACTTCGATCTTTAGGATTGAACCCGTCAATGGCGACTTACGATGTTGTTGTGCCACCACTACCCGACAACGGCAAAGGTTCAGTCTTCATTGATGCAAGAAATGGAGGCTTTCCGCGTGTATACGTAGAGGACAAGGAGCTTGCCAGACCGGATACTGGGGCGTGGGATTGGGATGCGAACCGCAATCAATGGGGCAGGTATTCTATGTACCTGGGCGAGTACCAATATGAGTGGCGAGACCCAGAACCTTCAAGTTCGTCTACTTCAAAGCAAGGATCTTCCAGTACGATCGCATCGCCCATTTACGACGCGTCTTCATACTCACAGGCGACCTCTTCTCAAACCGGAGCATCAGGAATAAAGGAGAATCACTACTATGTCGATAATAAGCAATATTTTTGGTACTCCAAAGGGACGAGCACTCCTGTAGAGCGCCCGATGGGTCAGTGGGTGTACAATCAAAATGGCTGGACCGATGGGGGTGGCTGCAAATGGCGAAGGGCATATTCAAATAAAAACGTAGAGTATCAATGACTGAAATATTGAAGAATTATGTTGGGTGGTCAGGTTATCCCACTGGATCACTCCACTGGATCACTCCACTGGATCATCCCTACTATCCTCACTGGATCATCATCCCCACTGGATCACTCCCACTGGACCACAAGACCTGGAAACACAAAGAGGTGGCTAGCCTGCTGCTACTTGACGTCTCCGGAGCTTTCGACAACGTATCTCACCCTAAGCTTCTACACAATCTTCGGATAAGAAGAATCGATCCAAAAACGGTACAATGGATTGGATCATTCCTTAGCAACCGCACTACAACATTAGCATTACCAGAGTTCACTGCACAGGCATCTGAAGTCCATACTGGCATACCACAGGGCTCCCCACTGTCACCAATCCTCTATCTCTTCTATAACGCGGACCTGCTCGAGGAATGCACAACCACGCAGGTCAACATGTTAGGTTATATTGATGACGTATCACTGTTGGCCGCAAGGGCTACAGTACAACACAACACCCAAGCCCTGAAAATAGCACATAGGAAAGCAGAGGACTGGGCAAGGAAACACGGCGCAGTATTTGCGACGGCAAAATATACCCTAGTCCAATTCACGAGGAACCCCAACGTCAATACACGACACCGTCTACGACTGCCAGGGATCACAATTACACCCACCTCTTCCTGCAGATACCTGGGTCTACAGATGGATAGCAAGCTCGAATGGAAGGACCATGTACAACGCATACAACAGAGAGCCAGCAAGAGGCTTACCGCACTATCCTCTCTAGCATCCTCAACTTGGGGCGCCAACCTTAACACCCTCCGGCAAGTGTACCAGGCCATGATTATCTTAACACGCGTCTTGAAGAAGGCACCGCATCTATTCACATCCCGTCGACTTTCGTTTTCAGGTCATGACGATTGCTTCGAAGCAGCGCCCAATCGTGCTCCTAGATCCTTTCAGAAATTCCCAAGATCCTCATCCAACTCTACATCCCGAATACGCAAGAGGCGACCGCAGACATCCTCACACACCCCCTCTAGTCAGGTCCAGCGGCCAGCCTGCGCGATCCAGTACATAACTCAACAGTTTTCTGACGCCGCCCAGCAGGACATTCTTGTTTGAGTCAATCTGCAGGGATTGCATCGCACAGCCATCAGAAACCCAGCTTACTGGCATCCTCTGCGTGCTTGGAACTGGATCACTGTGAGTTTCGACTGCCCAATTGGAACGCTCCCTACTTATCAGGCTCTAGTTGGGAGCGCGCCCTTACAGAAGATTGTCGAACTGCCCTTGCCAGTCTTCGTGCGAAGACGGATATATATGATCGGGGAGCAATGTGTAGCCCTGTTGTTAATGGGGTCTTGCGCAATATATTAAGTATGTCCTCAGATGTCATCCTCTTGTCAACATTAACAATTTTAAAGATACCAACTCATTCGTCCATACTTCAAACACACACGCCTTTCATAACAAATTCCAAGCTTCTTGCATCAAACCCAAACACGCGGAAGCAAAAGCATCGCAAACTTAGTTCCCATAGGCAGAGGCTTTCATACGGCTAGTGCAGCCTCTGACTGGAAAGCTATATCCACGGTAGCAGCATCGGAAGCCCTACCTAACCATGAGGCATCCTCAGAAGATGCCAAACTTTTATTGGTCCTCCTCTGTTTCCTCGCAACCTGCGAGAAAATTCCCTTGGATCTTCTCTTCCGCGGAGCCACAGCCCGGAAACCTTGGTATGTACATGGCAAGATTGAAGAGATAGATGCAATGTGTGCTGGTCTCGTTCTGGAATTATGCAGTCTGCTTTCAGATATCCCGAGATTAATCAATGCCTTTCACCAGCTGGAGTTGTCGTCAGCCGTTTCAAAGAACTCAGACCAGACCTACACCGTGGAGGAAGCCGTTGTGGCTCGCGTTTGTGAGAGTCTATCCCCAGAGCTCCATTACTTTTGGAGATTCCAAGCCTTGGTCGTTTCATACAGGTCGATTCCGTGGAAATACCATGCCAGGTTATCAGTTTATTCTAATTATAGCAGTATCCCTAGTGCAAAGAGGCTATTCGTGTCGCACCTTAAGCACGCTCTGCAAGCATATAAAGATAGCTTTGAATACCTGGCTGCAAGTACCAGAGTCGACCTTGTGCTCACCCTTGTCGAGGTATCCCGATTTCCGAATATGGAATGGAAACAATATCCCACCTGTAATAGAGATCTTAATCAATATAAAAACCCAAAAGAACGAAATCCCTTGAATTCCTTTTCTATATCCGGGATTGATCGGGAGATTGCCAGTTTTGCTCTATACTTGGTTTGAAGGTTGAAAACATTTATTACTAGTACACGTTATAGTTTAATAGTTAGTATATAAATTTTTTGCAAGCGACTGTACAGAGATCAAAGGCATTGCCGACAAGAAAAAAGAGGCGTGACAGGGGATAAATCAGTGAAAACCTTGCAGGCTGTTAGTATAATCAGGTAGTAAAAAACCGGTCGCTCTTGCGACCACGGCAGTCCTACGTCCAATACTGTCCTAAGACCACGAGTCTGACGCCCCCAGCGGTCTTGGGAGGAGTAGTCCTAAGATGTTATTGATCGTGAGAGTATATGGGGCGTGGGACCCTCGGTCGTAAGAGCTGTGGGGTCTTGGGAGCAACATGAAAATCCACATAATATATATGAATTCATAAACCTTTATTAAATAAGCGCGCTTTGAAACTTTTAATTCTCTAATTGAAAATATTTATAATTATTTTAAGCAATCAGCGACAAAGGTGCGTTATATATTTTAAACGTCATGTTTGAAATAATAAGACTGACAGATGCTTTTGACCGATAGATTCGTGCAGACTTAATACCGACAGATTTGGGACCAACAGATCAGCCTTATCTTACCCCGCGATTGAGCCGCAACATGAAACCATAAGGATGTGCGTTACTAGGGTTCCCAGTGTTAATCTTTATCCCCCTCAGCTGCCCACATCTTACTCATGCTTACTAAGCAAACAAGGGGTAAGAACATCAATAGCTTCAAGTGTAAATAAACACCCCTTAAATCATAAAATACTTAATTACTCAACAGCTAAGATGCCCGAAGGTGTACATCATACTGATACTGGAACCCTCAGAACTAATGCGAAACCACTTTTAAAGCAAGGGACCCGATTTTAAGCTATGGAATTGCCCAATTTTGAGGCCGAAATCACCCTCCTACTACAGGTCTCCCCCGACGAACCTACGGTCCTGTTTCTACTCTATTACCGTCGGGAAATACTAGAAGAGATAGTTAAACATACAAATAAAGCTGCACAAGCTGTACCCGGCCCAAGAAGAAAAATGCTCGCTATAATTCTTGGTTCCCTACTGCAGTCGAATAAATCTACACCTTCTTTGCCATTCGAATTTATATGACAATCCACCTTGAAAACGAGATCGCAAACTATTAGAAACAAGTTCCTGCTGATCCTAAGCACCCTATTAGACATTGCATGTCACGAAATCGATTCCAGGAGTTGCGAATGCGTCTGCGCCTGGCAGATCCAAGTATTAGGGACATTTACCAACGAGTGCTTTTCCCTAAGTTCCTGTGATAATTTTACGATGCCCAAAGCTGATAATTTATCGCATAGGTCGAATCCTTAAATCTGCACATCCAGAAGACGAACCTAGAGTCGTGGAAGCCAGGGCATTATAATGCAGTTGATGAGTGCAATTATTATGGGAAGGGTTTGGACCAGCGGTGGCGGTGGTGGTCTCAATATCGAAAATGTCCCTTGAGGATTGCATTCACAAATAGCGATTGTGGGTTGGACCAGATGGATTTGCAGGACATGAATTATAATAATGGGGGGGGGGAGTATTAATGAGAATAAGGAGACTGAGGTGAAGCCGAATCATCCTCTTCCTCGCCTTCAACGACGGTATCTAGTTCTTCAGTTACGTCTTCGTTGACGACAACGACCACGGCCATGAATGTAAATAAATTAGATCGTAATAATAGCATTTTGTGAAACCAGAACTATATCCATCACCCATCCTCTTGTTTTCGTACTTCGTGCAAAAGCCTTGTAAAACTTCCTCCTGCAACTGATCAGCTTATGTTTATAATGTGCAATGTCACTCCTATTCCTCACCTTTTATATTTTCCCATAGCCATGCTTCGAAACTATCTTCAGACAGACCGGTTGGTATTTTATCCTCTCCCAGCCTCCACACTGCCGTCCTTTTATAATAAGGCTGCTTTTCGGGATGTTCAACGAATCCTTCCATCATCTGTACATTTGGATGATTGGCGCCCAAGCATATGGCACGCATGTCCCTCGCCTTCTCCCCAAACACCCTCCCTCGAGCAAGATCACTATGCATGTAGGCTAACTTTGAGGCCTCGAAGTAAACCTTCGCCATCATCATTCCCACACTAAACCCCTCTGCCCTCAATGCCAGCATCTGCGAGTGCATCCCGTCGAACGCATCGCTTGGGTTGATCAAGTATGTGTCCCCTCCTAACAAACGGTTGACCGTTTGGATCCATATGAAGTTCCTGTCACTATGTTCCCGGTCACTGCCCCGCTTCTCACACAGTTCACAATCGCATGCAAATCGATAATTTCCCTGCAAGATGCGTCTCCTGTTCTCGTAGTCCATGTGATCAATATATGACACTGTGATCTGCGTATTCCCCGGAATATCATTTGTTGCGAATACCGTCAATCGTTGCGAGTTCGTGTTGAAAGAATGGTATGCATTTAGGGTGCAACTATGGTTGATCCGTGAAGCCACTGGGAAGATTCCAGCCTCTGAGCTGTTGCAACCAGGTTCTAGAAGGAAGGCGTTTGTTCGTACCCTATCCATCAAACCCTCACTTTCGAAGCAATTGTGCAAAACCAAGAACCCATCCCGATCCTTCTGTGAAAGTTTCCTCAACTCCCTTTCAATCTTTCGTCTCGCCGCGCGGCCAGTGGCTTTGAAATCCATCGTGAACATCGCAGCCTCAGAGAGAATGAGTGTTCCTTGTGGGATCGGCCGGGCTGTAATCATCCCAAGGCCTTTATTAGGGATGTTTTCAATTCTGAATAACACGCTCATTTTAGACGATTTGAAGGATGTCGTGAGGGTGCGATTGTTTGTTGATCAAAGTTTTGTTCTGCTGAGTGAGGTATCTTTCTCATCTTGCTTTTTTCCCTCGGGTTGCTGCAGGCAGACACTTCTATGCCTCAAGATTTACATCCTTTTTTCAAGTTTGATTGATAATTCCTAACGAGATATCAGAAGCTACGAGGGAATGCTGCCAACATAATTTCTAATTTGAATTTGTCCGCGAACTCAGGAAACCATTTAGGTTGTTGCGGGGGAGCTCGCAAAGCCATATTTGGGTTTGGCGGCGAGGTGGAAGATCATCTCTCCTGGAACTCGAATCGCCCTAGCCTCTTCATATCCTTGTGAATTAATTTAATTGAGTCATATTGCAGCTTAGAAAGTGGCGGCCGTGATCTTCTGATTTTCATCAACTATATTTGAGGTTCTTCTCCAACTTCAACAAATTAAATATAGTAATTGCACGGAAAAAAGTATTATTTTTGTAAGAAATGAGGTTACAAAATTCTCGCTTGATTTGGTGGTTCGTGAGTTCCTATACCCGATGTTGAAAGTTGGGACTAGATTGCTCCTTCCCAATCCAATATTGCAACGTCCCATACCCTTCTCTTGATTCTTTCAAAAGAATAGATTGCGCTTGCATAGCTCTCATCAGCTGAATACCAGTATCCGCCCACTCCTGCAACGACGAATCATTATGCAATGCTTCATACCGATAAATAATATCGTCGTTTGCTTCGTTTGCGGTCCACCAAGCGAACTCGTTGTTACCGCACTCTCCAGTGACAATAACATCTCTGATCGCGCGTAAGAATGATTCTAATAGAAAAAATTAAGTCAGTTGTATACGAGGCTCTGGAAATAGGAGTGTTACTTGGGTCTCTGGTTGAAAAGGTTTCGGAAGGATACTCCGTACTAGCTCCTTGGTAGAGTGTGGCATCATGGGGTGATTCGAACGAGTGGTATAAGGACCCGTCGAAAGATGATTGAGACGGGATCTCAGGCAGAGGGGGCAACTCTTGTGGCCAGGTAAACCTCAAAATTGCATGCCTAAAATCCAATTAAACTTAGAATCTAAGATATATCTCTATAGCCTAAGCAATCTGACTTACTTGTTGCGCAATATTTGCCCGTCGTGCGACATCTGTTCAAAATCAGCTCATTTTCTTTTATTATAAATCTTTAAAAAGAACATTTAATTATATAACTTACCTTTGAGAATTAAGATCCAAGGACGCACACTTTTGACTTGTTATACAATATCAATTTGAGAAGTGGGTTGCCTAAATACTCAGTTATTGGAAAAAGCAAACATTAATCTAATTAGTATATGTCCTCACGTGCCTTGCAGTATGGTTTTGGAAATAAACGGCTTGAATATAAGCTTAAACGTCAAGTTAAGATTTTAATAAAAATCTTCTCGGACCCCTATTTTGCTATCCGTCATTTCCAATACGAGATCGACTGCAAAGTTCCCTACGTCTCAAATGAGTTCCTGGAATGGCTGTTTCTGAACAAGTTCCCGGTGCAAAGATACGACCACAGCCTTCCTTATCATGTTTAGCTAATTTTGAAGATTGTTGAAATCCAGGACAAGGAGACGAACGATAAAAATCATGCTCAAAGGTTGAACTATGAGTACTTAAATTAAAGTAATAACTGTTCATAAGGAGACTTGTTTAAGAGTTGAATCACGAACCAACGGGAAATCCTGTTTAAAGGTTGAAGTATAGAGAGAAACCAAAGAGACCGACAATAGGTTTTGGCATTTAGGGTTAGGATTTAACTGCGATCCGATATTTTATAGCCTGTGCGCAACATCCGACATTTTATGCATATGCCCTTATATTAGACATCTAACATTTTATGCATATACCCTCATATTAGACATCCAATATTTTATGTATATATCCTCATATTAGACATCCAACATTTTATGTATATACCCTTATATTAGATATCTAATATTTTATATATATATCCTTATATTAAATATCCGACATTTTATATATATGCCCTTATATTAAACATCCAACATTTTATATATATGCCCTTATATTAGATATTCAATATTTTATGCATATACCCTTATATTAGACATTTAACATTTTATGCATATATCCTTATATTAGATATTTAATATTTTATTTAATATCCGATATTTTATATATGTGCTTTTATATTAATATTTACTTTTTTTCTTTTTTTCTAATCTAAAGAAAAGGCCTTTTTTACTAAAATATTCTTTTAAATTAAATTATCTAAATCTTATTAAAATACTACTAAATAAAAAAGAAAGGTTAAAGAGTAATTAACTATTAAATATATAGTAGGTAAAATATTAAAGATATTATAATAATAGAGATTTAGATTTGCTTATTTTTATTTTTTTAATTTAATATTTAATATTATATAATAGATCTTTTTAAGTTTATACCGCCTAGTTATAAGAAATAGGTAAAGGCTTATAAGCCCAAGAAGAAATATATTATTATGCCACTAGCTAGAGGAGAGCTTTCTGCCAGGCTAGTTACGAATAGTATCTTTGCCAGAGCAGCCTTTAAGGATATTATTATAGTAGAACCAATATTAAATGCTAATAGTAGCATATTAGTAAGCAATACGGCTATAATATAAATATCCCTTAAAATCGTAGTTAATAACCTTACCGCCAATTAACCAGAAATAATTAATTCTTTAAGAGCCTAGTCTGAAAATTTAGTAGCTATACATATATTAACTAAGGCAAAATATCTAGTTAGGAAATAATAAAAAATAATTACTTTTATTTCTGCTAATTTAATTATAGAAGAATTAAAAGTCTAATTCGAAGATTTAATAGCTATGCGCATATTAACTAAGGCAAGATATTTAGTTAGGAGATTATAGAAAATGACTACTTCTATTTTTGCTAACCTAGTTATAGAAGAATTAAAAGCCCGATCTGAAGATTTAATAGCTATATATATATTAATTAAGATAAAATATCTAATTAGAAAACTACGAAAAATAATTACTTTTATTTTTACTAATTTAGTTATAAAAGAACTAAGAGCCTAATCCGAAAATTTAATAGCTATATATATATTAATTAAGATAAGGCATTTAATTAAAAGACTATAAAAAATAACCGCTTTTATTTTTGCTAATTTAGTTATAGAAAAATTAAGAATTTAGTTTAAAGCTTTAGTAATTATATATATATTAAATTAAGCAAAATATTTAATTAGAAAACTATAGAAAATAACTATTTTTATTTTTGCTAATTTAGTTAGGGAAAAATTCTATATATTTTTATAAGATAAATTTATTTTTCCTATTATTTAAATAAATATTGATATTAAATTTCTAACTTTAATAGCAAAATTATAATTATATATAATAATGGTTTTAGCAAGTAATATACTTTTGCTATTAATTAAAAAAAGCCTCGAGCCCCTAAGCAAGCTATTCTATATAGCAGCTACTAGCCTAGCTTAGCCTAAAAGGCAGGATAATCCTTTAAGTTAGAAAAGTAATATTATAGGAATTTTAAGTATTTTTGGCATATCTGCGTTCTAGCATATATTTATATAAAGGATTTTATGCGAGGGTAGATTCTCGCGAGGGAGGAAATAAGAGCAGCTATTATTTATATAAAATAAAATAGAGGCTTTTTTATCTATAGGAAATATTAGATTAGTTAGCTATAAAGCAGCCTTATAAAAAATACGCCGCAGAAAATAATATTAAATAAGTTTATTTTTTTTTTTTTTTTTATAAGATATATTTAATAAAAACCTTTTTAAATATAACCTTATTAAATATATTTAATAAAAGCCTTTTTAAATATAATCTTATTAAATATATTTAATAAAAACCTTTTTAAATATAATCTTATAAAATATATTTAATAAGAATCTTCTTAAATACGACCTTATAGAATATATTTAATAAGAATTTTCTTAAATATAACTTTATTAAATATATTTAATAAAAACCTTCTTAAATGCGACCTTATAGGATATATTTAATAAGAATCTTTTTAAATATAATCTTATTAAATATATTTAATAAGAACTTTCTTAAATATAATCTTATTAAATATATTCAATAAGGCCTTTTTTTCTTCCTTATTAAATATATTTTATAAGGCCTTTATTTCTTCCTTATTAAACGCATTTTATAAGGCCTTTATTTCTTCCTTATTAAATATATTCTATAAGGCCCCTATTTCTTCCTTATTAAATATATCTTATAAAGCCTCTTTTTCTTTCTTATTAAACGTATTTTATAAGGCCTTTTTTTCTTCCTTATTAAATATATTCTATAAGGCCCCTATTTCTTCCTTATTAAATATATCTTATAAGGCCTTTATCTCTTTTTTATTAAATATATTCTATAAAGCCCCTATTTCTTATTGAATATATTTTATAAAGAGGGTAAATAACTATTTAAATTTATTACTAATTAAATTCTAAAGTAGTTAATTATCTATCTTTATTTATCTTGTAACTGGAATATATATCCGAAGATAATGAGAATTATAGCTGGAAAGTAAAAATTACTAATAGGGTTAATAAAAATAAAAATTTAAACTAACTAACTTTTAATATAGTTAATTATTTTATAGATTATCTTAAAAATTATAGCTTTTTTTATAATTATAATAAATATTATAAAGTATATTAAAAATATAAAGAAAATTTTTAAGCTTAAAGAAATATATATAAAAATTATTATTTACTTAATAAAATTACTTTTAATTAAAATCTCCGCCTTTATTAGAATTAAAATATTTTTAATTTTCTAGAAGCTAAGTATTTTTATTATAGCAAATAATTATATAAATCTATTTTATATTTTCTTAGCAAGTATATATTAGATTTTATTATATTTATATTTTAAATATTACTAGAAAAACTATAAAGGCTATTTAAAAGATTTTTTTAGCTAGAATTTCCCTCCCTCCGTATTTATATATATTATTATATATATTATACTAACTTTCCCCTACCTATCTACTAGATTAATATTAATAGTATTTATAGATTTTTGTATAGTTTTATAGGCTTTAGAAATAGCCTGCTATTTTACCCTTATATTATTATAGCAAACTAGCTTATAGGGAAAGTATATAGAGTTCGGATTAATATTAATAAGGCCGATATTTTTAGTAATTATATATTTATTTTTTTTAAAGAATTTACTTATATTTTTATAGCTATACTTAAAAGCTAGAATTTTATTAAAATATATTTTAGGTTTTTCTAAATTTATCTTTTATAAATTAAATATATAATATTTATTATTAATCTTATAATTACTTAATATTAATAACTTTATAATTTTATAATATATTTTGCTTTTTAGGATAGTTTTTCTATAATTTCGCTTTAGGATATTTTAGCCTTTTATAACTTAGTTATATTAAATATATAAATCTTAGCTAATAAAAAAGGCTAGTATATAGAAACTAAAGGCAGGCAAGTTTAGCTACTATATTATCCTATTTAATTTTAATACTTATATATCCTTATTTTTAATATTTATATTAATATTACTTTTAATAGCCTTTATAACTTTAATAAAATAGTTATATTTTTTATTAGTAAGAAAATAAAAGCCATATATAACTTTAATATATATATTAACTTAGTTATTATATAGAATAATAAGTAAAATAATAAGATTAATATATAGTATATATTAAATATTTAATATTTTATTAATTTTAGCCGCTAGTTTATTGCCGGGCTTATTAACCTGCTCTATAATTGCTACTTATTATAAAGATTATATTGCCTAAATAAATATTATTAATTTTATATAGCAAAGTTCCGGCTAAAAAGTATTTTCCTATTTATAAGATATTACTTGGCTAATTTCTGAAATATTATTTTAGTTTCTATAATAGTAAAGGTAAATATAGTTTAGAATATGCTTAATATTCTATTTTCCCAATTTTATTTTAAGTTTAAATTTATATATATTATTAATATTATAAAAATATTTAAAAATCCCAATATTAATATTTTATTCTTTAAATACTTTTATGCTATTATAATTGCGAGTATAAGCGCTGCCTAAACCGCAAGCTTTAATACTATTAATAAGCTGCTAATTTATAATAAAGTATAGATATATAAAAATACTATTATAATTAGCTAGAAATTTATTAAAATTTAGGAAGAATATAAAATATATAATAATTTATTTAAGTAAGTTATTTATATCCTTATAAAGCAGGAAAGAAATAAGCAAACTTTAAATCTAAACAGTATATATAACCTTTAGGATCTCATTTTTATCTCTTATAAATATATAATTATTAAAGAAATATATAAACTAGCATAAAAGCTATTTAATAAGGCCAAATATTATCTTTTTTATCTTATTAAATTTTAAATTCTTTTCTTATTTTTCTATAGTAATTTAAATAAAATATACCTAAAATTTAAAATAATTTTATAAGATATAATCTTTAATTTTATTAATTAATAAACTTTAGCTATAGCCCTTCTTTTTCTAAATCTTATAAAATTTAATATCTTATCTAAAGCCTTATATTTTATATCTAAGCTATATAAACTTAACTAGAAATTTACTTAGCTAAGATAATATAGCAAATAAAAAAGCGAAAACTATAATCTAAAAAGCAAAACTAATAATAATTTAAATAAGGAAAATAAAGAAGAATACAAGCTGTAAATATATAAGCTAGATATAATTTCTAATATAATATAATATAAATATAGATATTTTTATCCTAAAAGATTTAATTTTGCTAATATATATATTGCTAAGAAATTTACTTTAAAATTCTATTAGCAAAAGCCGAGATTTATTAAAGCTATAATTAAATAATAAATAAAAATCCTTTCTATTAATAAGATAATAAAAAATCTCGCATTTATTAAAATATAGCTTAAAGCTTATACTAATACCTATTAACTGGCGGTAATTTTTAACTTTTTACTTAATTTTCTTATAATTATTTATTGCGGCTATATTTAATTTTAGCTTAAAGCTAATAATATATTATTATATATTTTCAAAAAAAATCTAGCTTAATTTATTAAAAAATATATATTATTAACTTTTAATATAATTAAAATCTAAATTTAAAATAAAAACCCTGCTATATTCTTTAAACCTAATTTTAGTAATAATAATATAAATTTCTATAAGGAAAATCTATATTATATTTTAAATTATTTATTTAATATTAAGAATTTATATACTATACCTAATAAAACTATAAAAAAAAGAAATTATTAGCGCGGAAAGTTATTTTAGATAGTTTTTATACAAATTATAAAGCTATTATTATTATATATACTAGATTATAATTAAAATATATAATTTTAAAAAATATTTTACTTAATTTATATAATAAATCCTCTCTTATTAAATTCTAATAATACTTAACTTTTTTCTCGAAAATATAGCAAAGAATATAGCTAGTTAATATATAACTAAAAAAATAATTTTAATTCTTTTTAAGGCTTATTTTTATATTATACTTTAATAAGAAAAGTAAATTTAGGCGGCTTAAATATAATAATATAGTTATTTAAAAATAAGAGGCAATATTTTAATAAAGTTTTTCTAAGGTTAATATATAAAGATAAGTTTCTTAAAAAGCTAGTAAATATTATTAAGTATATTATAATAAAGAAATAAAAGAAATTAAAATAAATTAAAATATAAAAGCTAAATTTAATTAAAATTTTTAAAATATTTAAATAAAAAAATTAATTTCTAGCCTATAGATAAAAAACTATTTTAGGGAAAAGTTATTAGGCTTTATAATATAAAAATAAAAATATAATTCTTATAAACTTATTAATTAATAGAATTTAAATATAATCTTCTTTTTAAAGCCTTTAATATATTAATTAAAATTATATTATATTTATTTTTAATATAAATAAAATATAAAAAGAAATATTTATAAAATATATTTAATAAAGAAAGGAAAAAAGAAAAAAAGTTCTTTATAAAATATATTTAATAAAAAAAGATAAAAAAACACCTTTATAGAATATATTCTATAAAATAAAAATAAAAAAGAAATCCTTATAAAATATATTTAATAAGGAAAAATAAAAAAAAATCCTTATAAAATATATTTTATAAAATAAAAATAAAAAAGAAACCCTTATAGGATATATTTAATAAAAGAAAATAAAAAAAAACTTTTATAAGATATATTTAAAAAGAAAAGAAAAAAAAAGATCTTTATAAAATATATTTTATAAGATAAAAATAAAAAAGAAACTTTTATAGAATATATTTAATAAAGAAAGTAAAAAAAAAACCCTTATAAGATATATTTAATAAGAAAAGAAAAAAAGAAATCTTTATAGAATATATTTAATAAGAAAAGATAAAAAGAAATTCTTATAAAATATATTTAAAAAGAAAAAAAAAAAAGAAATTTTTATAGAATATATTCTATAAAATAAAAATAAAAAAGAAATTCTTATAAAATATATTTAATAAGAGAAGAAAAAAAGAGATTTTTATAGGATATATTTAAAAAAGGAAAAAAAAAAAGATTTTTATAGGATATATTTAAGAAGAGAAAAAAAAAAGAGATTTTTATAGAATATATTTTATAAAATAAAAATAAAAAAGAAACTTTTATAGGATATATTTAATAAAAGAAGAAAAAATAAGAAATTTTTATAAGATATATTTAAGAAGGGAAAAAAAAAAGAAATTTTTATAGGATATATTTAATAAGAGAAAATAAAAAGAAATTTTTATAAGATATATTTAATAAGAGAAGAAAAAAAGAGATTTTTATAGAATATATTTAAGAAAAAAAAAAAAAATAAGAGATTTTTATTAAATATATTTAAAAAAGAAAGAAAAAATAAGAAATTTTTATTAGATATATTTAATAAGAAAAGAAAAAATAAGAGATTTTTATTAGATATATTTAATAAGAAAAGAAAAAAAAAAAGAAAAAAAGGGATTTTTATAAGATATATTTAATAAAAAAAGAAAAAAAAAAATCTTTATAAAATATATTTAATAAGAGAAGAAAAAAAAAAACCTTTATAAGATATATTTAATAAAAAAAGAAAAAAAAAGATTTTTATAAAATATATTTAAAAAGAAAAGAAAAAATAAGAAATTTTTATTAGATATATTTAATAAAAGAAGAAAAAAAAAGATTTTTATAGAATATATTTAAAAAAGAAAGAAAAAATAAGAAATTCTTATTAAATATATTTAATAAAGAAAGAAAAAAAAGATTTTTATAAGATATATTTAATAAAGAAGAAAAAAAGAGATTTTTATAAGATATATTTAATAAGGAAAGAAAAAATAAGAGATTTTTATTAAATATATTTAATAAGGGAAAAAAAAAAGAAATTCTTATAAAATGTATTTAAGAAGAGAAAAAAAAATAAGAGATTCTTATTGAATATATTTAATAAGAGAAGAAAAAAGAAAAGAAAAAAAGAAATCTTTATAGAATATATTTAATAAGAGAAGAAAAAAAGAAATTTTTATAAAATATATTTAAGAAAAAAAGAAAAAATAAGAGATTTTTATTAAATATATTTAAAAAGAGAAGAAAAAATAAGAAATTTTTATTAGATATATTTAATAAGAGAAAAAAAAATAAGAGATTTTTATTAAATATATTTAAAAAGAGAAGAAAAAATAAGAAATTTTTATTAGATATATTTAATAAGAAAAGAAAAAATAAGAGATTTTTATTAGATATATTTAATAAGAAAAGAAAAAATAAGAGATTTTTATTAAATATATTTAATAAGGAAAAAAAAAATAAGAAATTTTTATTAGATATATTTAAGAAAAAAAGAAAAAATAAGAGATTTTTATTAAATATATTTAATAAAGAAAGAAAAATAAAAGATTTTTATTAAATATATTTAATATAATATTAAAAAAAGTAAGGGGTTAATTATAATTTCTTTTATATATTAATTTATAGTTAGTTTTTTTAGTTATTAGTAATAATTTTAATTTACTAAGTTAATATTAGCGGAATTTATAATAATTTAATTTCTAGTATATAATAAATAGCCTTTTTATTTATAGATATTATAATAAAATCTATAAAGATTAGTTAATAAAATAATTATTTATAAATATTATATTTTTTTTTTTATATAATAAATAATAGTTATAATCTTTTATAGCTTTTTATAGTCTTTTATTTTTTATTTTATTTTTTTATATATTTTTTTTTTAATTTACTTACTTTTTTATCTAAGAAAAGTAATATAAATAATATTATAAGAATAAAATAGCTTGGTATCTATATATTATTATAAAAGATTTTTTTTTTTTTTTCCCGGATTTATTTATTTTAATTTAAAAATTATAATTATTATTATATTTAATAGGCTTAGTATTTATATATATTTATCTAAATTATATATAAATTCTTATAAGATATAATAAAAGGCTTTTATTATAATAATTTTTATTATTTTTAAAGTTTATCTTTAAAATTTATCTTTAAAATTTACTTAATTTATTTATATAATAAATTATTAATTTATTATTTTCTATTTAAATCTTTTCTTTTCTTTTCTTTTTTTTTTATTTAATAATTATTTAATATTTTTTTATAAATCTATTTTTTTTTTTTTTAATATTTAATATAATTTTAAATTATATTAAAACTTATTATTTAAGTAAGTTAAGTATTTTTTAAAGAATTTTATTTAATTTATATTATTTTATTTCTTAATTTTTATATAATTTAATAAATTTAAAATAAAATCTTTATTTATAGGTTAAATTAAAGGCTATATTATTAATTTAATATTATTTTGTGGCTTTTTCTAGTAGCTTTATTTTTATATTACTTAGTTAATTTTTCTACTTATATTATTTTTATTTTTAAGTATTTTTAAATATATTTACTAACTTATTTTAGTATTATTATAAAAATGGCATTAACTTTAAATTCTATTAAAATATCTAGTAGTAATATTAGTTTATCTATTTTTTATTAGTTTAAAAAGGTGAAGGTAGTATAGGAAATAAATAAATTTAAATTTAAGGAAAAATCCTATTCTAAAACTACTTTATAGAAAATAAAGTAAAATACTATTATATTTTAATAAAAGAATATCTTTAATAGCTTAGAGTTTATTTATATAATTAATAATATAATTAATATTAATAGCTAGCTTATAGTAGGCTATTTTTAAATATATTTTCTTATAGAAATAAAAGAATTTATTATCTATAATAATATATTTCTTATTTATTTTTTATTTCTTTTTCTTTTTAAATATATTTAATAAGAAATCTTTTTAAATATATTTAATAAAGGCCCTTTTTAAATATATTTAATAAGAAACCTTTTTAAATATATTTAATAAAGGCCCTTTTTAAATATATTTAATAAAAATCCTTTTTAAATATATTTTATAAAAAATCTTTTTAGATATATTTAATAAAAGCCTTTTTTAAATATATTTAATAAAGGCCTTTTTTAAATATATTTTATAAGAAATCTTTTTGAATATATTTAATAAAAAATATATTTTAATTTAATTCTCTTAATTAAATACTTGGCTAATTTTAGAGTTAAAAAATCTAATTAATTTTTAAAGATTTTTTAGAGATATATATAAAATTTTATAGAATTTTAATAAAAGTAAATATTAGCTTATTGCTAATATACCTAGAAATATTTTATAAAACCTTGCTAATAGCTATTAAGAGTTTTTGGAAATATACTAATATTATTATAATATAATATATAATAAAGTATAATATTTATAGCGGCAAATTTCTTAGAAGAATTATTATTTATATTAACTAAGCTATTATATATTTTTAACTTTTAAGTTAGTTTAATATAATAAGCTATAGAAATTTTCCTATTATTCTATAAAATAAGAATAAAACTTTTAGAAGATATTTAGGTTTTATTTATAAAAACTGAAATTATGCTTTTGCTTTATTTAAATAATATTAAAGAAAATAATATAATAATTAGGAGATATTTAGTTTGCGAAATTTAACTGCCTAAAAAGCAATTATAAAATTATTATAGTTTATTCGAAATGAAAATAAGGAGAAAATAGTAGATAATAATAAAAAGGAAAATAGCAGGGTAGATAAAGCCGGTATATACTAGAAGATATATTATTAATTTATTAAGATAACTAATATATTTCTAGTTATAGTAAAATAAGATTTAAAGCTTCTTGCTAATATATTATAAGCCCTTAATTTAAATTTAGATATAGTTAGTAGTTTATACTTTAAATAATACTTTAAAATCCTTGAAAAAATACTAAATTAATTATTGAAATCCTTTATTTATTTAGGGTTATTAAATTATATAAAGTAAGAATAACTAATAATAATAAAAGATAATATTTTAAAGTTTTATAATAATTAGTAGGTAAGTATCTAAATTTTATGGGATATAAAGGCTATTAAGTATATAAGAAATAAGAAAATTTAAAGCTTAGCTATAAATATAATTAAACTTTAGCAAATTATTAAAATAGTAGCTGGTAAGAATAATAAGATAGATAAATTAAATAAAGACGAGTTTAATAAAAGCAAAATAATATTAACTTAGAACTTGCGGCAAAAAATGGCCTTTTAAGCTATATTATTATCTATATTTAAGTTTTTTTATATATAGGCTAAACTTAATTCTACTAATCTTATTATTTAGTAAGCTTTTCCTTTTTAAAGTAAGGATAAAAAACCTAAGTATAAACCCTACTAAATATACTATAAATTTAAGCTTTTATTAAATATATTTAATAAGCTCTTAAAGATTTGCTAATATATATAAATAGCTGCTTGCTTTATGGCACTCGCAGAAAAGTTACCTATTTACGGCTTAATTATCAGCATAGGCTATAGGCTTAGCAAAATACTTATTTTATTATTATTAATTCTAATATATATTAAGAATAAAGATTAAGTAATAAAGGCCAACCCGGATTTTAATTTTAAGCACCGTGCTATTTTTATTATATATCCTAGTTTAAGTATTAAAGTTTAGTAAGCTAATATTAAGAAGTTTTTTCCTAGTATATTTATTATCTACTAATTTTATAGGTTTAATAATAATATTAAAGATTTTATTTATTAAAAAACCCTAATTATCTTTTCTATTATTAATTAGCTTATAATTATTTTTTTCGCGCTTAATTTTTAAGATAAAAAGATAAAATCCTTTATTAAATATATTCTATAAAAATCTCTGATTTTTCTTCTCTTATAAAATATATTCTATAAAAATCTCTAATTTTTTTTCTCTTATAGAATATATTTTATAAAAATCTTTTTTTCTTTTTTTTTTATTAAATATATTTAATAAATTTTTCTTTAAAATTCTTGCTAATAATCTTATAAACTAAATTAATATTTATTCTTATAGTCTATTTTACCTAAACCTTTTATAGTTTTAAAATTATCTTAGAAAATAATATATAATAATTAGCTATTTTAGAAAAGGGCATAAAAATAGTTTTCTAATAATTCAATAAATATTCGTTAAATATTTCCAAAGCTAAGCCTGATAAAAAGGAAATTAAAACCCCTTCCTAATCTATATAAATTAATAATATTATTTAGGCTTTGGATATAGCCTAGAAACTAGAAATAATCTATATATTTTTATATTTATATATTTTTAACTAAGTAATTATTAATAAAGAATATATACTGCAAAATATTAATATACTATTATTAAAGATAATCTATTAAATATAGAAATATAATATATATTTCTTATTAGTAATACTAATTTTTAATTATATAAAGAATCTTTAAGGCTATTTTTATTAATTTTTTAAATTTTATTGGGTTTTTCTAGAAATATAATATAGGATAAAATAATTTAATTTGGCATTTAACCTAAAATACTATAATCTGCTAGATTAAATTTTTATACTATTAAAATATAAAGATAAATTTAACTCTATCCCCTATAGTTTTATACTAAATTATATATTAAATATTAAGGAATTATAGGCTAATTATAAAAATAAATTACAACTATATTTATTTAACTTTAAAATTTATGCTACTATTAAAAAATAATACGCCTAAAATACAGAAATCTATTAAAAAATAATACCTCTTATTTTTCAGATATTATTATTATAAATAGACTATAAAATAATAATTAATCTAAAAAATAGTATACTATTATAACAAATAGGGAATTTAGTTTTACGATATAATCTCTATATAATTTAGCTAAAAATAAACTATAAGGAAAAGTATTTATATAATAAATAAATTAAAAAAATACTCTCTAAAATTAATATTAATAATAAGAAATTCCCTCCTAAATTAGTCGCTTTAATTAAAGCTAATTAATTTATATTAAAAAATAAACCTAAGCTAGACTTAAATAATAAGATATATTAATATTTAAAATATAAAACCTTTAATTTCCGCCTAACTATTATAACTAAGCTAAATTATAAAAATATAAGTAAAATATAGAAAGCCGCTATCTTAAAGTTGTAAGTTAATAACTAGACTAGGGTTAATTTAAATTATAAAGTCTTTTACTTTTTTATTAAGACTAGAAATAGCCTTTAATATAAAATTCCCTTTAATTATTTAATATTAATAAAATACTTTATAGCCTTTATAGTTAAAATGCGATATACCCTTAATATTATTGCCGAAAATACTTAGAAGAAAGAAAAAACTATTCTAGTTTTTAAGTTCCTAATATCTCTATAATAAGTTAATTTTTATTTTTTTTATTTCTTTTTAAATATATTTAATAAAGCCCTTTAATAAGAGAAAATAAAAAGAAATCTTTATAGAATATATTTAAAAAGAGAAAATAAAAAAAAACCCTTATAAAATATATTTAAAAAAGGAAAATAAAAAGAAACCCTTATAGAATATATTTAAGAAGAGAAAATAAAAAAAAACCCTTATAAAATATATTTAAAAAGAAAAGAAAAAAGAAATCCTTATAAAATATATTTAAAAAGGGAAGAAAAAAAGAAACCTTTATAAAATGCGTTTAAGAAGGGAAAAAAAAAAGAAACTCTTATAAAATATATTTAAGAAGGGAAGAAAAAAAGAGATCTTTATAGAATATATTTAAGAAGAGAAGAAAAAAAGGAATTTTTATTAGATGTATATAATAAAGGCTCTTATTAAATATATTTAATAAAGGCTTAAAAATCTTTTTCTTTTTAAGCTATTTAAATATATTTAATAATATCTTTATAAGTTTTATAAATATTAACTTATTAATTTTGAATTTAATATTATTATTATTAAATCTTTATAAAAGTAAAAAAAGCGCGCTTAATTAATCTTAAAATTTAATAACCTTAAATCTGGGTTTAATATTCTGCTTATTATTATAACTTTAAGTATAATTTCCTTTAACTTTTAAAGTATATTTTATATTATTATTATAAAAATCCTAATTTCCTTTTATATTTTAATATAAATTCTAGGTTAGGTTAACTAAATTAGCTAAACTAAAAAATAAAAAGTTTTTTTATTATAAATAAATTATTTATTTAACTAAATATACTTATATTAGATAATATAAAAGATTATTATAATAAACGTAGAAATAAAATAAAATAGTTTTTAAATTCTTTATAAAATTCTAAACTAAAGAGAAAAAGAGAAAAAAGGAGAGAGATAAGCTTTTGGGCTCCTTATATAAGTATAGAGGTTTTAGGGGTAATTAGAATTTGCTATATTTCTTAACTTAGTATTAAGATATATAATTTACTAAAGCATGCTAATTTTAGTATTGCTATATAATTTTTTTATAATAATATTGTTTTATTATATTACCCCCCCCTCTGAAAAAAGACAGCCCTCTATATTTTACTTATAATTTTATTATTATTTAATTTATTATAATTATCTATATTATTTTTTTAAATCTTAATTTAATTAGGTAGTTATTTTAAAAGTTTCTTAAGTTCTAGGTATGCTAAGTAGAAATCTTATAGAAGATATAAAGAGTATTTAAAGTTAAATACTAAATAATATTTAGGGTTTTTATCTACTTTTTGCTAGTTTGCTTTATAAAGTAGCTTTATTCTATATTTCTTTATAGCTTTTATTTATAATATTATTTATTTATTATTATTTACTAGGTTAGTTAAAGATTTTAGCTCGTTAATTTATCTTAATAGAAAATCCTTTATATATTTACGAAGTTATTAAGAATAAAAAACTAGATAGATTTTTATAAATTTAGGGAGTTTTATTCTTTAAGAAAATCTTTTTTTATTTATAATCTTAAAGAAATTAATCTATTAGTAATTTAGCTTATAGTTAGGTTTATTTATTTTTAAGTTTTTTATAGATAATTAGACTAGGTTTTTAATATTTTAATTTATTTTTTATTAACTTTTATTAATATTATAAGCCTTTTTCTTTTAAGCTAATAATATAATTTTTCTAGCTATTTTAAAATTATCCTAGAGTTTTTAGGCGAATTTAATTATTTTTTAATATATTAACTTTTCTCGTATATTTTAAGGTTTTTTTAAGGCTTTCTAGTTAAATAATTTCCTAAAAAAATATTTTCTAGATAGCTAGAAGGGGGATATTTTAATAGAGTTATATAAAAGAATTAGTTGAGTATTATTAATAATAAAAAGAAATTTTAACTAGTTATTCTAGTAGTAATTTATAAAGAGATATAAGTAATAATTAAAATATTAATTTATAATCTTTATCTAGCTATTAATTTAGGAATTAAATATAATAAAAAGCTTAACTTATATTTTAAATATAGTATAAAATATATTTTAAAAGATAGAAATAAATTAGGGATTTTTATTAAAAATAATTAACTTTAAAAAATTATAATATTAATATATATAAATATAGTAAAATTCTGCTATATTTTTAGCTATTATTATCTTATAATAAAGAATTAATATTATAGTTTTGCTAAGGCAATTAATAAAAATATATATATTATTATATTTATTTTTATTTTTTAATTATAATTTAAAATTAATATAAATATATTATTAAAAATAATTAAAAATAGATAAAAAATATAAAAAATCTAGAGTTTTATTGCGAGAAGTATATACTTTATTATATTTAAAGCAATTATGGTAAAAATAAGTAATATTAGCTATTATATCCTTTTAATAATATTTCTTATAAGTTATAGCTAGTAATTTCCTAGCTTTAAGATATATAAATAATAACTAATTATAGGCTTTTTTTAAAAGTATTATATAAATATTATTTATATTTAAAATTATAAGTAATTTCTTATAGAGTAGAAGGCTATTCTTCAAGCTATATTTAGGGGATAGGTTATTTTATGCCTATTTTCGCTGCTTTTCTAGGGATTTATAAGTTCTATTAAAAGTATTAATAGCTTTTATTAGTTTAAAAGATTTTATAAAGAAAATTTTTAACTTTTTTTATATTTAGAAATTAATTTATTTAAATTATAAAAATAATTTAGTTTTTATTTTTTTCTTAATATAATCCTAGAAATTAATATTTTATTTTCTATGAGATAGGGCATCTATAGCTATATTAGCCTTGCCTAGTTAATAGAAGATTTAGAAAAAGAATTATAATAAAATATTTGCCTAATATACTTATTAAAAGTTTAGTAATTTTTTGGTTATAAAATACTTAAATATTTTATAATTAATAATAATTTTTATATAATATTAAATATCTTATAGTTTTATTTTTTAGTTTAATAATTTTTTAATAATAGCTAATATTTTTTTATTATAAATCTAGTAATTAATTTCTGCTAATATTATAATCTTGAAAAAAAATACTATTAGATGCTAGTTAGGAATTTGCTTATTATTATAATTCTAAAAGAATATTATTATTATTACTTTATTTAATATATTTATTTTTAAGCAAAATTAAAATATAGAATTATAATATACTAATACTAGAAAATTATAAAGAAGACTTTTAAGGATATTAAAGGCTTATTAATAGCCCTAATTAAATTTAAAAATAATATCTTTATAAATTAAATAAATTAATAGTTTAGCTATTACTTTAAAATTGCAGATAAAGTATTAATAGAAATTGCAAAAGCTTAAAAAGAATTATATCTCTTTTATTATTATAGAAGCCTTTTATTTTTATACTATGGCTACTTTCTCGGGGTTAATCTTTATTTCTTTAATTATTATTATAAATTTTAAATATTTAGTATATTTAATATTAAACTTATATTTCCAGATATTAGCTTATAGTTTAATAGCTATAAAATAATCTAGTATTTTTTTAATATATATTATATATTCTAATTTATTTTTAAAATAAATTAAAATATTATCTAGATAAATTATATAAAAATTATTTAAATATCTAAAAA
>QYAN01000072.1:0-137326 GCA_003988815.1 Chlorencoelia australis | reverse complement strand
GTGGCTCCTGGCTGTAGGCAGAGAGGACCTACTCGTGCTACTATAGTTCTTAACTTACACAGCACAATAAAAGGATTACACACACACACACACACACACTTCGACAATCGGACACAAGCAGGTGTCCATCACCAACAGGACCTCGATGAACCAGCCACTCCCCAACAATGAAATGTCTCTTACAAATATCAGCATCATCTCCCTAACGGAAACACATAACGGACTGATTCTATACCCCTCCTTCCTAGGATGCTCATATCGATTGAGTACGATTCCCATTTTCCCTATAGCCTTTCCGGCCACTTTCCACTTTCTGCATCCGGTTCTATGGGCAAGTGCTCAACGAGATATAAGTCTATTATTTTGAGATTTCTGGGCGGGGATCCCGTGATGAGATATTCAGATAGCTGAGGTTGATTCGAAAGTAAGTATTTGAGAATCGGACATAATACGTACACAGTCGATTATTTCATCTGTATACTCTCATATTGTGAGGTTCCAAAGACGGCTGGCATACTCTCACGGAGTAACTGGGCCCTTGTCTCTACGTAACAACTAAATACATACGGCCCGCTCCCAAGAACCTTATTCTCAGCGAACCCACAATACTTTCTGCAGTGTTTCTATGCGGGCTTTCCGCGGGAACCGTCGCAAGGAGGCTTTGTTTGTGCGGTGTCAGCGCTTCCACAATGCTTGGGTTTGTGTCTTGAAAATCCCCGTCGCCTCCCACGGCGGTTGTGTATTCAAATCGGTGACTGAAGAGAAGCAGGCGAGGAAATTTACCACATGTAGCTGCGTGAACACTCCATCGAGAGGATGACTTCTTGGGGACTGAATGGCTGCACATTAACCTTCTCTAAATTGTTATTAAGACCTTTATCGCTCGTCGAGTAACCCACCAGACACATAAATGAACAGGAGCAATCACAGAAGTTATCAAATTAAAAGCAACTAGCCACAAAAGAACTAATCTACCTATCACTACCAACTCATCAACTCCTCATTTCAATTTCTGACTCCTCTCAACCCTCTCAACCCCAGTAATCACTCGAAGGAAGTGACTTTTGTTTCTCCATCAAAATGCCCATCAATCTCTCTCCTCGTGAGCATTAATATTAATAACCACCCATTCAACTTAAACTCAAACCTAATCCAACTCATTATCGTACCAAATCGTTCGCGCATATCAAAACACACGCACCAAATCATAACCATACGCTCGCTTTCCCGTCATACCGTCATACCCAGACTCATACTTTCATTATCCGTCTATCTCAAAGAAACACCCAAAGAAGCCGTCAAAGACTCCTTGCAAATTCAATTTAAATTTCACATCGACAAGACATCTAAAGGTGATTGAAGAATTAGTAACCAATTGAACGAAATAATAATAATAATAATAATAGAAGACTAGCAAAGGAAAACATACCAATTCCACCCCCCAACTCATACCTAAGAATGCTCTCCCTACACACTTCATATTAAATTCCAAATCCAATCGCCATCTCACCCGCTCCCTAATCTAACCTCCTCTCCCTCAAACCCAAACCTCTCAAATCCAATTCCTCCAATCTCTCCCCCAATCGTCCCCCCAGCCCACCCCTCAATCCCCCACCTAATTCCAATTCCCCCAACCTCCCCCCCAAGCCCAAACCACCAACCCTCCCCTCATCCCTCAAATCCACGCTCAAAAATTCAAACAGCGTAACCAACCTATTTTCCCTCCCAGAATCACTTAGCGCAGAACCGAAAATACGATCTGTATGTGCGCGGAGGAGACTTGGTGGACGGGTGCTAAAAGGGGAGGAGAGGGAGGAGAGGTTGGATGCTGTAAGAGAGAGGGGAAGGGAGTAAGATGATAGGATGCGGTCGACTGTTGATACTGGGGTAGGTGTTTATTAGTGAGTGGTTGTGGTAGGGGTAGAAAGGGAGGGGGATGGAATGTAGTAGGGAAAGGAAAAGGAGGGACATACACTCCATAGCATAAAATTCCTCAATCCGTCTCGGGACATCGAAATCCCTAGGGAATCTTCCCTCCAGCGTCATTTTAGGATGGACTTCAGCAGAGAGCATACGTGGATTAACTACACTATTTGCAATTTGCGCTACTGCATTAACCCTAAATTTCGTCATATCCAGCAATTAGCGTCTCATTCATATTTCATATTCATATAATACAAGTTATTGGGAATGTTGGGAAGGATGAGAAGGAGAGAAACATACCGGCGGATATCGTCCATCCTAGCGAGCTCACCCAACCCATAAGCATCACGATCATGATCATTACCACTAAAAGCAGAAACCGTTCTCAAACTACTAGCTCTGATATTCTCGTTTCGAGAAAACCAATCGATGGGAAGATAGCGTTCGTAAATGATACGTAAAGCTTCTTCCCTTGGCGCGTCACGGACACAGCTATCAAATGGAGAAGCTGAGCGTCTGCCGAATGCCATTTTGTATTTGTAGTTGCGAATGTAAGATTTTAGTCTTGGTTTGTGATGAAGTTGGATTTGTGAGCAATTAGATCTACGTAGATTGGCGACGAAGGAGTGTAGTAGCTTAAGTATGTAAGAAGTAACCCGCCTTCGTCAAGGGAATATGAGTTTGGGAAGAAAAAAAAGTAGAGGGTCTACTCAGGTCGGAGGTATCCTTACTTATAACATCCACTGCGCTGTTGCACAAAACTTCGAAGATTGTTTGACATGAGGCGGTCATAATTGCCGGAGTACCGTTGTCACACACTTAGTGGAGAATCATCGCCAATGAAAGAGTAGATGATGATGACAAGATTATGAGTATCGACTAATTTAGCAAATAGTATCAAGAGGCAACAAACTTCACCCTCCAGGTTCGGTTACGTGCATGAGTAATAGGGCTGTCGAAGTTGTAATTGCAACGATAGCGGAGTTTGGAGCAAGCTCGAGGTGAGAGCAGCGGTGAGAGCAGCTTTGCCCGAATGCCGGAGAAGCGAGATATCACCTAGGACGAGATGATGGGAGAAATGAGAGACTGAAAGTCAACAGTCCCTTTGGCAAAGACTTTCAGATTAAAATATGAGAGACTGCCTAAGCTAACGACTTTATTCTTTAGGTCTGATAGTGCTTGACCTCTTAAACTTCAGACATATAATAAGGATGATTGAAAGGTTTTCGAGGTGTTTGCATTATCCCTAACAAGCCGAAAGCCACTTTGGAGCTCGGAAAATTAGAATGTAATCACCCATAAATGTGATTAGAGTTGTTTGAGACGAACTCTAGATCGTGGCTATAAAGGACGCAAATGTACCTGAAAGCAAAGAAATCACCATGTCATTCCCTCTTTCGACAATGCCTCGTTTCAACAGGTCATAAGGGACTACGGAACAACATCCGGTGCTGACAGCGTAACTTGGGAGATTTGTAAGCCTCTCATGTAGTGTGATATTGAAAAATGGTGTAAGCTCTGTTTGATCATACAGGCAAACAATCACCGCAGAGTCTAGAATAGCGGTGTTTCCGCTGCCCGATGATTTATGATATCTTCCAACACCCAGGAACACAATGGCTCTTTAATGGCTACAGCCCCCTTCACTCGCGTCGGAATCGTCGTTATCGTCCCCGGCCGTTTTCTTTGCCCGCCTTTTCTTCTTCGGAGATGCGTTCTTGAACATCGAATCAATAGTCTTTTGCTGTTTTTTGTCGACTTGACCTTGAAATTTCTTCCTTTCTTCTGCGCCAAGGTCTTGTAGCCGTTGCTCCTCTGCCTTGAATTCTTCACTCTCAGCATTTGCACCAATCAGTCCTTCAAGTAACTTGATTTCTCTAGCCCATACACCCTCATCTTCAACCTTTTTGCCATCCGGCCCTGTTTTGTCAGTTGGCGTCTCAAGGACCATTGGCAGGTGCTGAAAAGGCTCGAAGTTCACGACGTTGTGAAAAGCGCGAAGGCCGAGAAATCCGGTGCCAATATTCGCATGCAAGTCGCGGGTAGACGAAAGTGGTGCTTTGCTGTCATTCAAGTGCAGAGCTTTCAGATATTGCATACCCACGATGGTTGCAAAACTATCCATGGTCTCTTTGAAAGACTCGGGTGATCGTAAATCATACCCACTGGCAAATGTATGGCACGTATCGATGCAAACCCCAACGCGGGATGTATCGTCGATCAAAGCAATAATGTCCTGGAGGTCCTCCCACGTAGATCCTATCACATTGCCAGCCCGAGCCATATTTTCAAGTACTGTTACTACAGTTTTAGTTGCCTTGTGCGCCTTGTTTAACTGAGCTGCGATTCGTTTGATGGCCTCTGCTCGGGGTTCGCCACCTGTACTTCCCGGGTGAAAATTATACAGCTCGATGCCAAGTTCCTCACAGCGGTGTAGATCATCCACAAAACAACTATATGCTTGGTTCGCTTTCTCAGTGTCTTTCTGGGCAAGATTCACGAGGTATGAACCGTGCGGCAAGCAGTGTCTTGCTGCATCGTACTTATGTGTCAAACAGAAAGCTTTGAATTGGTCTCGAGCCTCGGCAGCTAGTGGAGGGCTGGCCCATTTCCGTTGTGACTTTAGGAAAAGAGCAAAGGAATTTCCACCAATCCGTAGAGAATTTGCAATGGCATTTTGTACTCCTGCAATAAAATGTCAGTGGGCGATTAGTACTGCAATTGGAACGACAAGCATACCTCCAGCCCCACTGACATGAGCCCCAATGTACATAGCCTTCTTCAATGTGGGAATCAGGGTTCTCTCGGCGAGCGGCAGCATTTCTGCCTCTTTTTTCTCTTTAGTCTTTCGCTTCTTTATAGGTTTCTTCTCGTCTGCACATTCGTCGTCGTTCTCAGCCTTTCGTTTCGCATGAGCTTTCTTTCCTTCAAGGACCGACTTTGCCTTCACAGATGTGACCGCTGTTTCATCCTCGCCTGAATCGCCTTCGTCTTCTTCCCCTTTTTTGATCACCTTCTTCGCGGACTTGGCAGTTGCAGATTTCCTCGCTTTGGCGATGATATCGGTCTTGATTTTCACGACCTTGGTCTCTTTCTTAGGCGCAGAGGACTTCTCAGACACGGCTTCTGCTTCTCCCTCGGATGTGCTCTCGCTATTCTCCTCCTCTTCTTCTCCTCCTCCTTCCTCCTTCACGGCTTTCTTCCTCGGCGTTGATTTCTTGACGACCTCGGCGGCCTCGGCTTTGACGGCCTTCCGACCGGTCTTCGGTGTCGCAAATGGTATGATGTCAATTTCTGCGGTGTCAATGTCATCAGTCTTCCGACTTGATCTGCGAGACATTTTGGCCGTGTTAAGTTAGGATGGGTCGACAAGTTTGGAGATTGAAGATAACTGAGCCGTGTTTTAGCGCAACACGAAAGCACGGGAAGTTTTCGTCACGTGTTACAACCTAATCTTCAAAGTTGCATTTGATATTAGAAGTCGCAGAACAGATGGATCATTACATTGCAGTATTATGATATCATGAATCGAGATAGGACATATATAAATGCATCCTCAATTCACGTCAATTTGGGTATCTATCTAGTACGAAGCAATCCGGGAAAATTCCCTTTAATGCAATCCTACATCCCTCAAATATCTACTTGCTAGCAGGTCCAGCCAGAACACTACATTGACCTCCACAGCCGGTAAAAGTAAGTTTCTTGCCCACTAAAGCACTATTCTCGATAACAGTGGCTTCTTTAATCGAATCATTGGTACCCAATCCATGCGGAGAAACCCCATGAGTAAGCCTTCCCTTCCTTGCTGATTGCGAAGGAGTTATCAATACCTGCTGCCACAAAAGTTGCATCGATATCTGAAAAGTTAGCAGATCGCAATGATAAACTCACGAAAAAGAATGAAGGGCAAGACTAGCCTGGCCATCATCGCATCTTCCCTAAACCAAAGCCGTTCCATCCTTAGTACAAGCAATGAAGTGATGATTACCACTCTTAATCTGTTTAATGTCAAAGGGCTTCAAGCTCGTAACCACCCTAGGAATCAACACAATGTTTCCATAATCGCCAACACCAGCAATACCAGTTTGGCCGAAATTGTTAAGTCCCCAGGCGTAAACAACGCCAGTGAGGTCAATGGCAAAACAATGACAAGAGCCAGCAACTTGAGAGATCTGGCCTTTCGAGAGAGGAAGAATGCAGGGAGTGAGGGCTGTATATTGGCGCGATCGGTGCTGCAGTTGCGCCCTTGGTGGAGAAGCCGAATGTGCCATCGTTGCCCTGGAAGATATGTCAGTGAAAGCTTTTTTAAAAAAAGGTAGAATAATGAGTACTTGCCCTAAATTGCCCCCATCCGGATACGGTTCCAGCCGCGGTAAGAACAAAGCTGGCTGATTCGGTTGCAGCAACTTGGATGATTCAGTATGCTTGCCAAAGAAATGAGAGGGAGTGGCTGTAGGAGTTGTTTCTTTAGCGATAAGTCTAGTATCGTCGTCCAGTATCGTCGTCATCTGATTCAGAATCCTCGTGATGTCCAAGTAGTGTCTCATTCGAGAGCTCCTCTGTCGTTGACACCCCATGTAATGACCTGATTATCGGACGTGAGAGTGACACAATGCATGCCACCAACCGCGACTTGTACGACCCCAACCGTCTTCGCACTAAGGAGATCGTTCAAACGAGGGCGTTCCACACCAGTAGGCTTCTTTCCTTCTCGTTTTACACTTCCCAGCCAAAGCTCACCGCATTTTCCAGCACCAAAGACATAAACATCGAGTATTTGTAGCGAAGTATTAATGGAAGCAGCTTGGCGCTTGGGGTGTCAGCTTTAGCTTTAGAGTCTGCACCACGAACGCCTTTCTTGCCGGTGTTGGCTTATGGTTCGGGTATCTAATCATAATAAGTAATTCACTGATCATACATTGAAAGATCTACCATAGATCTACCATTTATCTTTCGTGGAAGATTTGGTGGATACCTTTGTCATTGATAGTGCTAGTTTCTTACCCGCCGCTGGCTTCTTAGGGTTTGCAGATGCACAAGGCATGATTCCATTCCTTTTCTGTAAGTAGACACAGACTTCTGCAGAGGAGAAAATCAAAATACGCGTGAGAAAGGCTAGGAAAATGTTCTTCGAATGGAGGAACTGTGGAGTCGAGTTGAAAATTTCGTAATGGCAATACTTATAAACGAGATGGCTGCATTCGAAAGGAAATGCTAGATTACCATTCCCGGGATTTGGCTGTTATGCATTCCTATATTATTATAGCAATAAAGGGGTTTAGGATATATTCATTGACGTTTTCACATGCCTCTTTCGGACTTATATGTTTGAATTGTCTGCCGTTTTGATTTTAGCGTTGCTTTCTTCGTGCCCTTAAGAGTTGTGCTGCCCGCTTGGTCCCCTTCCCCCTAAAAAGAGGATGATCGAGTGGCTATGCCCATAAAAGAGCCTTATTCCAAATATAAACTCCAAATCACATAAATGGGAACGAAGGTTAACAGAAATAATATCTCTTTTAACACGAGTTTCAACGACTTGATTGTTGAAAGAAGAGAAAAAAAGTTGAACCCAACACCTAAAGCCAAAGATGACAAATCCCGTTCGGTTTCCTTAAATCTTATTTCAACTTCAACAAATATAATTTTATATATACAGAAGTCATAGTTGCATGGAAGTATTGAACCAGCCCGCTGTACCATCTTTTGGCAGGCAAGGAAAGTTTCCAGCTTTTGTATCCGCCCGTATCATACTTCGTACGTTCAAATAATATCAATTTTCATGTTCCCTCCGAGGCTTTAGCTCCTCATCTTCGATCCCGCAATTGGAAAAGTGGCTGCAGAATTCCCGACTACCTGCAGCTTGCATTTTAGTCACGCGGACTCGCAGCCTATTGTTGCATTGTCGCTGCCTGCTGTGGTCTTCATGTGCTGAAGTTGTATTCGGCGTGCGGTGGCTGCTTACGTGCCACGGCTTTGTTTCCCTATCACAGCGGCAGCTGAGCATTTGCAAATGCCATGTCAGATATATATACCTTGCCGTATGCGTGAGTGCAAGCCAAAGCTGCCAAAGCTGGATCTCATGATACAAAATTTTTGAATCCCAATTCCTTCCATATCATCGATTTCATTTTTTCACATGGCTTCATCCATTAAAGGACAGAAAGGGCATTCTCTTGATGCCATCACCGAGGAGAAGCCAGAATCTGAGGAGAATCTAAAGAAGGAAGTCGTCGTCCGCAGGTAAACTGCCGCAGCATGACTTTGCATTATATACTAAGCTTTGGAAGTGATGAGAAGCCCAGCGATGAGAAGCTACTCGGTCGTCCAACATGGACACGCATGTCCAGAAGACACCTTGCTACCGAAGTGCTCGATCAGTACAAGATAGAATGGGAGCTCGACGTAACAGTATGTCTTCATTATCCTCGGTAGTTCAAACGGGTCCTCATACGTGACAGAATCCCGATTACGTGTTGATAAAACGATGGGTCCCTGAATACGAGCAGGATTTCCTCTGGGCAGCAACTCGACAACTGCGTGAGCCCCAAGAACCGCTAGACCCCGATCATCCGGGAATCATCGAAGCCGTTCGTACAAAGCGAGGCTCTGAACTCTCGCTCGAAATCAATCACTTACCATTCGAGAAATGGATCAAATGGAAAGGTAGTAAGAGACGGGGCAAGAATGTTCTCGATGTAGCGATGAAGACTCTCGATGGGGATGAAAAAGCTAATCGTCCTAGCAAAACGGACCTTCCGGTCAGATTGACCATAAATTCTAACATTGTTCGGGAAGAGCTTTCTCAAATCGCTGATTTACCGGTATGCGAACAGCGAAGCGTTATCATACCTCCCTGGAAACCATTGGTTGAGTATTATGATGCCATCATAGCCCGTCTTGATAAGCTCAAAGCTCTGAGGGTCGAGCGAGATGCTAGAAAGAACGAAAAAATGTCAACCCAAGTGAAGTCCAATCCAACTCAAGCGACTCAGTCAATCGACGATCACACTAATGCCAAATCAAAGCATCCCTTCTCTAATCAAGACGAGGACCAAAGCTTTGAGGCTGTGAAGAAGCCCGGTGACTCGACTCAGCGCCCAAAACCGAAAGGGCAGGGAATAGCAGACAAAGACCAAAAAGATGAAGACGCTCCAAAGTTACGTCGCTGTGAAGGATGTTCTGTGAGATACCCGCCTCACGATACTCCTCTTGAGTGTCTCGATTTGAGAATCAGCCATCTCCAATGCTTGGTTGATTTCATGAATGAAGATCTGAAAAGTGTCTTTGATTTGCGTCGAGGCCTTGCTGGGAAAACAGTTCGTGAAATTGGATTCGATGACTTATGGCACCTGTTCAATCCTGGAGATTTGATAATCACTTCTAAACCAAGAAGGGGTGAGCAATCAATTTTTTAGAACCCCTCGTTCATTACAGACGTTTTGTCACTTTGAATGCTTCATGCCATTCATAAAACTATCCTCGTTAGCTTAAATTAGTTAAGACACTGTCTATCCTTCGTTTAGTTAAGAAGAAATGCTAACCACGGACTTCCACTTTAGCTTATCGCATCTTCCACGCCTCAGCTGGTCGTGATCTCCTCGCAAAACCTAATGCCTTCGAAAAGCGAATAGTAAAATCCGCTTTCGAGCTCAACTGCTTCTACATGGACTCCAATCTTGAATCCTTCGGGCCAGTGCACGAAACTTTGCGCATACCAGAGTACCCTGGCAAGCGCCCGGTCACCTCCCTAGTCGCTTATGCTGACAGAAGAGAACTCGACAAAACTATGACTATCTCTCCCTTAGGATTTCTGGACAATCCTGAAACTATTGTCACTCATTTGATCGAGAGGGGAAAGAAACGACAGGGGCTCACACCATTCTCGAAGAATCACTATCAAGGACCTGTTGTTATTGTCGATCCCGGGGTGGATAGAATGGTGGTGGACGAACCTCCGAGATTTTCATCTTGTCGGTCTTTGCCAGAAATTGTCGAGGTAACAGATCCAAGAATTTTCTTCCAAATCTTATTTATTTTGAGAAATAAAACAACAATCAGACATGGTGATGCTGACGAATATCTCAGATCGATAGCGATATCATCATTGACCCTTCCGAAATCCCTAGTTTCAGGGTCACAACCGCACTAGGCGATTTTGGTTGGTTTGAAGATGACCCTAGAGAACTTGCAGAGGGATGCAGTCATTGGGGGATGCTGAGCAATAATGAGCCTTTCCGTGGTTGGCGTCCTGACTGCATTTGCTCAGATATCGTGGAAGACTTCTTAGTTGATCATGCTCGTGCGGAACGATATAAAGGGGATCATCACTTGCTTATGGTGCATGGTATTGATGAGGAGATGACAAAGGATCATTTGATGTTGCTTCCGCCGAACATTGAAGGTTTTGTGCTGCAGAGAAGGCAGGTGGCTTTGTTGTCCGTTGAGCTAATACAAGAGCTTGATGAAGATTGGAACGGGAAGGTTGGCTTCAAAGATCTGATACTTCCTAAGGGGTATGAGTATCTCCTCAAAGCTCTCGTGACAAATCATTCTAGTTCACGCAAGTCAGCCAGCAAAATCAAATCCAGGAAACAGGATATTGGGAATGATAAAGGAAAGTGGAAACCGCCCGCTGATCGAAGGATATCTACTTACACATCAACAGCACTTATAATACTCCTCTTCGGCCTATCCGGGCTCGGAAAAACAAAAACAGCGCTTGCCATCGCCAGTGACACCCAGAAGCCCCTATTTCCCCTCAGCCTAGGCGACTACAAGGCCAGCCGAGAAATCCCCACCCATCTGCGTTACTGCTCAGCATGGGATTGCATCTTATTCATCGACGAAGTTGAGATTTTTCTTCGCGCCAGAAAAGAAGACTCGTTCTGTAATGACACTGATCTTCTCTCTCGGCTTGATAATTTCGATGGTGTAGTGATCTTGACAGCGAAAGATCCTAAAGCTATTGATGAGAGTATTATGGCTAGAGTGAATATATCGCTGCCCTATTATGAGTTCATGGACAGTACGGCTATGGAAGTATGGCGAATGAACGTTGAAAGGGTTAAGAAGGAGGAGGAAGTAGAAGTTGATGAAGTTATTGTACACTGCATTTTGAAGTATGCGAAAGAGGAGTATGAGAGAGGAAAGAGGTGGAATGGGAAACAAATTGCAAATTTCTTCCGTACTGCGGTGTCTCTTGCTAAATATGAAGCAGGGGCAAGAAAACAAAATGAAGGAGGGAAGGTAATTTTGAAAGCGAGTCATTTAGATATTGCTTCGAATTTTGTTGAAGACGTGGTGGAGACGAGCAATGAGTAGGCTTTTGGAGTTTGATGAGCACTATAAAATGCGAATATCTTCTTGAATGGGCAAAAAACAAGAATTTACTTCTATCCTCATTGTTACGATTTAGAGCTTCAAATGGGAAGAATTAGAAGGGCATTTATTGATGACTCCTTAATGATCTGAATGATGATGGATGATGATAACAAGTAAGGCTGAACACAACTGAAAAGCTACCTGTCCTGACTAATAGCTTACAAAGCACCAATTTCTAACGCTCATCTCAGCTTCGTTCGTTCCTTTTAGTGTTAGTGTGTTGGTGTGTTAGTGCTGTGCTCCCGCCAGCGTATAATAACTAGGCTTCTGGTTAGTCTGAGATTCCTCATCATGAACGACAGCCACATACTTTAGCCGTCATGGTCGAATGGCAAAGACAACTATGGTTGGAAAGTCGCCCGCCTAATGTAGCCTACCCTACTTGCAGTTTCATATTTCATTGATTCGCCTACACATATAGCGTTGCCTCCACTCATGTGCGATTGCCGCATTTACAGACAATCTCTTTTGTTCTAATGATGAATTACTTTGCTATGCTGTTGTATGTACTTGAAGTCAAACTTGATATAGCCATACTATGATTACCCTTTGGTTGTTTATATCTCTCTTTCGGCCTTCTTAGTTGCGCCGCGATCCTCCTTAACGGTAACCGTTACTATTATTAGATCTCAATATATATATTTCCAACACTTTCATTTCCACTCGTCCTTGTTTTGACATTAATTTTATCTATCAAATAACCCACCGCTGAAAAACCAATCTCATTCTGCCTTTTGGGGTCTCTCGCTTTATTCCAAAAATCATGAAGCTTTCGTTCTACGTCGCAGCCATCTCCGTCTTTGGCCAAACAGCCTTAGCAAACGTCCCGGCATATCAACCATGTAGTGCAGACCCTACAGCCATTTGTGATAGCAACGGGAATTCTACAGTCAGTTACTTTCCTCCTCATTTCTAATTAAAGACAAACGTAGTAATAAATCACTATAGGGATCATGTTCGGTCGGAACTCCGGGGCTCATAGTTCTGGCAAGTTCGGCATACAGCGACTTCAACAAGACATACGCCTCAGTGTCTAATGGCTGCTCCGTTCCTCCTGGAGGTGGTAAATGCGTTATGTTTGGTTGCTCGGAGTCGATTCCTGACCAAGACACGACTGGTATATTTATTTGCAACGATGTACGCTCCCTTGTTTAACATTCTTACTGCCATTATATCATACTGAGATAAGATAGGCTACAATAACTAATGATATTAATTGCGCTGATGTCGCGGCCATGGTGACCTACATTTTTGACCAGTGTGACACTAATGATGATGAGGGTAAAATTACTGCTCAGCTCTTCAATGGCCCTGGGAATTATAATGTTTGGGTTACGAATGCACATAGTTTTGATTCAAACCCACTTGGTGTCAATACCGCTTGTCCGAATACAGTTGATCAATGATTGAGTCTTGGCTATCCTGTGGGAAAAGTGTTTCTGGGTAGGGGGAGGTTACTATGGAGGGCTTCGGATATGAACATTAGTTCGTTGGGGGAGCTACTTGTATAATTAGTTGATCATTCATCTACGTGGAAATATTACCTCTGGCAGTTGCACTTAACAAGAGCAATAATCATGGCAGCAGCACAGTGCACTTTCCTTGATAAAACTTGATGATAATAGAGAAATACTATTTTCTAAGCATATTATTGCTTTGGCAACTTCTTCGATAAAGAAAAAGTATATAAACTGACAAATCAATTCCTACTGCCTAGAACTAATGACACGCTTCATTTGCTAATATACAAAATAATAGTTTAAGATAAAAGAAATATAGAGATAAGTCAAGCTATAAGACTTAAAAGCAACCTTATTTCTATATAAAAATGCTCATTAACTTAATGACTTATGCTGATCACTTATAAGTTAGCTCATAAGCCAAATAACTTATTGCCCATTCTACCCTTGTTCAAAAGCAGTACTAAATGAACCTTGGATGAAAGCTCTTCTTTATGGAATCCTTTCAGCTGATTTCAACTGCCTAGTAGGAATGAACATGATCCTAGATGACCTTTAATAAGGGCTTTAACCCGGTACCTTAGTTTATGTAGGTATTTAACAAAAATAGCGAGAATAAGGAGAAGCAAATCTAGACATAAAATACCGTATATCATTAGAGAGAAGTTTTGTTTGTGATCGAAATCAGCATAATGCGTTAGTCATTGTTTGGGGAAGCGACCCCTTTTCGTCTGATCACATGACCGTTGCCTAGTAAACAACTCATGTCAATTATCAACAAGCCGGCGCGAACAATATAATCTCACAATGACAACCTTGACACAAACGGAAAATACTAATAATGTCGGCCTCAGAGGATTTAATTGATTTCGAAATCATTGAAAACCAAAAAGAAAACATTCAATCATTACCAGGAGGACGATCGGCGCGCACACTTGCAAATCTATTTTCCCCCACCCTGCAAAAACAATTAACTCCAACACCCAGCAACACCCAGAACTTGAACGATGCGATCAGACAAGAATACGAGGCAGAATTGGTCAACATATCAGAATCCGACGATCCTCTAGATATCTACGATCGCTATGTTCGATGGACACTCAATGCGTACCCCTCTGCACAAGCAACACCTTCTTCGCAACTCCTTCCTCTTCTTGAGCGCGCTACAAAGACCTTCCTGAATTCTGCACAATACAAGAATGATCCTCGATATTTGAAATTATGGCTATCATACATCCGATTCTTCTCTGATACCCCGCGCGAGACATTCGCATTTCTATCTCGTCACAACATTGGTGAAGGATTAGCTCTATTCTACGAAGAGTTTGCGGCATGGTTGGAGAATGCTGGTAGATGGGTACAAGCTGAAGAAGTATATAAGTTAGGTATTGGCAGAGAGGCTCGACCTATCCCGCGATTATTGCGAAAGTTCAACGAGTTCCAAGAGCGTTTTGCGCAACGACCGGAGAACAACAATGAGCCTTCGTCCCCCGCACTGCCTACAGTCCGACCAGCTCTCGCGGCCAAGATTGATCCTTTTGCTGCTGTAGCACCTCGAGATCCTCAAGCACCTCGACCGAATTCCGGAGTTCGCGGTGGATCTACCTCAAGGACAGGAAGAGAAAAGCTCCAAATATTCTCGGATGAAAACGGTAATGTACCAGCAATCTCAGCAGGAGATGCAACGAAGGGATGGCAAAGTATTGGGTCTCTGGCAGATCGCAAGAAGGAAAATACAATAGAACCGAAGCCATGGGTTGGAGAAACACTGAAGGCTGGAGGGAAGAAGAGTAGCACGAAGATTCCAGTATTCAAGGATGAGGTATGTTCAAACTTTACTTTCTCCCTTTGTCATGCAAATGTTGATGAATACAGGACTAATGATTGACGATTATGGCGTTATGTAATTCAGTCTTTACCTTTACCTCAAATTGCGAATCCAGAAATGCAACAAGTGACTGTGAACCCGAAAAATGGGAGGAGTGAACGTATTTTTGTTAACCTTGAAGCTGTATACCCTACACCTGATGAAATTGGTACAGAACTGAGTTTTGAAGAGTTGAGAGCCGCTCATCGTGGATGGCTCACGAAGACTTGGGTTTCAGAACTAAAGTTACAGGATGCAATAGACATTTCGGACTCTGCGGAGTCGAGCATCAGCGTTCAGACACTAAGTCGAGATGTGTCTGAGAAACTTGTCATTGCCCGTGATCTGGTAATGTATGATGAGAACGGTGCAGTCAAAGCACACAATCGAGAGGGAAAGCCTAGGAAGATGAAGATAAAAGAAGTCAATGAGACACAAATAAGTATAGACCCAAACTGCTCCCTTGGCTCTGCTAAATGCTGACAATCGCTAGTCAAAGCAAAACTATCCTCGCCCTCGGGACCTAAGATGACCAAACGGAAGAATTCGAGGGAGCAGACAATGACTCTTCATACCCGAGCCGCCACCGATGAAATTTATGATCTCTTTAGTCAGCCATTGAAATCGGTGGATGATGAAGAGGAGGAATCTGAAAGCGAGGATGATGATGGTGATATGACAGACGGTGACTATACTAGTGGGGGAGAAAGCACAGGGACTGGTCGTCTTGCACCGAGCGAAGCTGGTGACGACGAGACTTCTGATGTCAAAAGCGTCAGTGAATGGTCCGAATTTACAGCGAGGAAACACATACCGAATGTTGAAGGGGACGGTCGCGAAGATGAAGAGGAAGAAGATACCCAAGCATCAAGGTTTACGGAAGATGATGAGGACGAAGAATTTGAAGCCATAGAACTCCCGACTACTGCAGAAACTATGTTTATCCCAATACCACCAGAAGATTACGTTGCTCCTATGCGGCCATACCGAGACCCTTCTCAAGTCTCGCAAAATCGGCTTCCTTTCATGACACCAATTGCGGAAAAGACAGAATCTTCCGTCGGTGGCTTTACTGTCAGGGGTGAGAGGGATTATTTCGATTCAAAAACTCCCTGCAAGACGAATGGGTCGAAGAAGCCTCCCGTACGACCATCTGGGGACGATTTAGGAAGCAGTCCGTTCAGAGAAATTGTCAATGAGTCCAAACCTCCTGACAAAATTGCTCAGCCTCTTTTGGGGAAGAATTTGAAGACGAACAAGACGTCGGCTATTGCTGCTAAGGTTCAAGCAGGTGGTGGCCCTCTGGCAAGGGAGATTGCTCCAAAAGGACCCATTATCAAAGATTCCCAGTGCAATCCAGTAGATGCTGAGATCAGAGAAACGATATTTGCCAAAATGCAACCTTCACTCAGCACTTACGAAGGCTTCTTTGACCATAAAGAAGACCTACGAGGTAGAGCTGTAGAAATTAGGAAATTTGCAAAGGCCGTCTCTAAGATGACTAAAAATACTAGCGACAAAACCGCGACTAATCTCTCTACACCCCCAATACTTCGCTTCCCAGGCACTGACAGACAATACATGGTTAAACGGGAACTAGGTGCTGGTGCCTTTGCTCCAGTCTACCTGGTTGAAAACACAGCCGAAGAAGAAGACGACGAGAAGGATAATGTAGTCATGGGCAAGGGAGCCTTTGACCATTTCAACCGCAAAGCTCTCGAAGCTTTGAAAATGGAAGATCCGCCCACAGCATGGGAATTCTACATGACAAGGCAAGCTAAAAGGCGTCTTGGTGTCTCTCGTGCAGCAGAAAGTGTTATCAATGTCTACGAAATGCATCTTTACAAAGACGAATGTTACCTTATTGAAGAATACCGCGATCAAGGCACTCTCCTCGACATAATCAACATCTCCCGCGCAGATTTGAAATTCCTAGGAGGAGTAATGGACGAGCTGCTCGTCATGTTCTTCACCATTGAGCTGTTCCGTACCATCGAGGCCCTTCATTCCAAAGGCATCCTCCACGGCGATCTCAAAGCTGACAACTGTCTCGTTCGATTCGATCCCATCCCCGATGAAGATGTCTGGTCCACGCGATATAAAAAAGACGGCAGTAGCGGCTGGAATAAAAAAGGTATTTCCCTCATAGATTTCGGGCGCGGAATTGACATGAAAGTCTTCAAACCCGACGTCCAATTCATCGCCGACTGGAAAACCGGCCCTCAAGACTGCGCTGAAATGCGAGAACTCCGACCTTGGACTTATCAAATCGATTATCATGGCTTAGCGGGAATAATCCATTCCATGTTATTTGGGAAATATATTGATACAATTGTTGAGAGATCCGGACCGGGTGAGTTGGGTGTTGGCGGTGGTGGATTGAGGAAATGGAAATTGAAAGAGGGCTTGAAAAGGTATTGGCAGACAGAGATTTGGGGGAATGTGTTTGATTTGTTGTTGAATCCGACGGCGAATGTCGAGGGTGAGGAGGGGGGAAAGATGCCGATTGTTAAAGGTATGAAGAGAGTGAGAGAGGAGATGGAAGGCTGGCTAGAGGGGAATTCCGAGAAAGGTGTTGGTTTGCAGGCGGGGTTGAGGAAGTTGGAATGGGTTGTGGGACAGAGGAGGAAGTAGTTTGCTTGGGTTTAAGGATGGGTTGATTCTGTACATCAGTGGAATTTTGGAGTGAAGAATCGGGTATACCTACTTGTTTACGATTAATGAAATTTCCTTACTCTCTTAATCGGGGTTCCGGCATCCTTGTACAGTAATTATTGATGATCAAGTGTTTTCGCTCTCCTGCTCTCCTGTGCTGCTCTATTTTAACTGCTCACACTATCCCAGTCAAAACAGCTATTTCTAGAAATAAGTCGTTTCTGAGAATCCTACCAAGGGGATCGATAACTCACATTCTAATCTTCATAAGTTCTTAGCACACCTTCCTCCCTTCGCTCTCACCCCCATACCTGACGATTTAGTAATTCACTTTAAAGCTGATATTTAAAAAGAAATCAACAAAGCGGTGTTATCTATAAGTCAATGGTATCTATGAAGGAGCCTGTCTCCTCGATGATTTTATCCATAGAGGCTGCTATGTTAGCTTAGTTCGCAGCGTTGAATATTGGAAGAATGGTCCATAGTAATCCATTTAGTTGCACTATGAGCTAGCAGCTTTCCTGCTCTCCAGCACCCTCATAACATCCGCCGCATTATTACCATCTCCTTTCCGCTTCTTCGGGCCTCTCTTCCTCTTACCCTTCCCACTACCTTTTCCTCCATCTTCATCCTCATCATCGTATCCTTTCCCACCCCACTCCGACAACTTAATCTTCTTATCCTCAAAGTCTTCCTCATCTGTAAACCTACTGCTTCCGAAACCCATATCCATATCCTCTGCATCCCGATCGTCTTGGGCAAGCATTTTCTTTCTCCGAGCTTCCTTCACGGCTTCTTCTTCGCTATCTGCTACCTTAGAGAGAGGATTAAGAGTGGAAGCTTTCTTGAGAGCGGCAAGGATGGTAGGGTCACTGAAAGCTTTTGGTTTTGTATTGTCGGTGGGAGACTCGGGTTTGTCGCCGAAGTAGTTCCTCGTTGGGTTTGGACGGGGCGGAGGACCCATGCTTCCAGGCGCAGATTTTCCCTCTGCCTTTTGGTGCTCTTTACGACCCTTTGCTTGCTTCGACTCTTCTGTGACTTCGCCTTCCTCGTCGGAATCGTCATCATCGCCCAACCCAGCGAGTGGATTATAATCGTCACCAGCATCGTCGAAGATATCGAGATCTTCTATTTCTACTTCAGGAGCTTTAGGAATTTCCGGAACCTCCATACCCAAAGGCTTTGCATCTTTGTCCGGCATCAATAGGCCATGGCCCTTCTCCAATTCAGGCTCTACCTGCACTTTCCGGACTTTCCTCTTCTCATTGCCATCTTCATCAATTGTGATCAAGACTTCTCTGCCTCTACTGTCCGTTTCTATCCTCGAAGTTGACCGAGGTGCTCCGACCTTCTTGAATTTCGCCCCCAACGAGGGTTGTGCTGCCTCCTTAGCCGCTTGTCTGGCAGCTTTCAATTCAGCCAATATTTGATCCCGATTCCTCTTCCTTCCCGGAATCAAAGAAGGCGGCGCCATCTCTCCCTTTTTGGCCGCCTTCTCCTTTGTAATAGCCACAATGTCCTTGTCCTGTAGCTGCTCGAATTCATCATCCAAATCTTCATCCTTATTCCCTTCTTCTGCCATCTCACCGCTCAAGACATCGTCTCCTCTCTTAACCCTTTCCAACAGTTTGTAATCCAGCCCTTTTACTAAATGCGTAGTCTCCAAGTCACCTCCAACAATCTGATCCCTCAGCTTAATAAATGTAGCTTCATCAATCTGCTGTAACTTCATCATCTCCTCCAAAGCCTTGACCCTCGATGCCTTGTCATCTTCTTCCTCGTCGACCCTTTGCTGTGTCCGATCGACATATCCGGCTGCAAGTTTTGCGCCTTTCGGTGCAGCTGTCGAACGGAATTTCTTTTGTGGTTGGTTTGCTCGGTTTCGCTCGGCGAGCTGGCGGGCGAAATCTATTCCTCCTGCAGTGGCAATGGATCGCCTTGAATATCTAGTCAGCTTCCAAATCCAACGGGGCGACCGGAGAGACTTACGGCGTCATGGGAATTGAATTTCGCATCCTTGAACCTAGAGAGAGTGGTGCTGTGCCATCGCGTTTGGGTGTTGCGCCGAGGCCTGGTTTGCTCTCTCCTAAGCTGGACTGCCTTGCAGGCGTATCTAGCACCAGTTTCCGGAACTGCGAGTTGTTCATCTTGGGGTTTGGTGGCGGTGTTCTTGGTTGAAAAGGTTGAAATTTATTGATGCATTGATATTCAGCCTCGCTTACCTAATCAAAATATCAATTTAAGCTTGCACTTACTTTACTAAATAAACTGTAATTATATAAATTATAATCTAATTGCTAAAGGGTTTAATATTCCGACAGCTGTACCGCCGTGAATTGACTCCGTAGGAGAAGGAAGCTTGGATGACTCATCAAATAGTATAGAAACTTGAGCTTGATATTCAAAGATCCTTGATATATCATCACTAAAAGCCATCACTCATTCTTGGCCATGCCTCAAGTAACGCTTCCTCAAGTGTTTTACAGCTACACTTCAACCAACTTTCCCGAATCTGACTCTCTCATAACACTAACTTCTTCAAGCCTTCCAATTACCCTCAAAACCCTCCAACCTGAAGATATTCCCGCCCTCACACAGCTACTCTCAAACCCCGCAAACATAGAAGGTGATCTCTCGGTTTCTAACCAAACCCCCGAGCAAATCAAAGAAATGATCAATACCTGGCTCATCCGCACCACACCCCTCGAGCGGCTCAACTTTATTATTCTCGCTTCTGGAGTCCCAATTGGTATATCTGGAATTGGATGGATCGGACTAGCCAAGCGAGACGACGAAAATGCAGGAAGAGCTGGCGCTGTAGGCGTGATGTTGAATCCAGAAGCGAGGGGAAATGGGTATGGGTATGAGGCAATGAGAATCAGTGTTGATTATGGATTAAGGGAATTAGGTTTAGCGGAGGTTAGGATTGGGACACAGAGTAGTAATGTGGCTATGAAGGGGCTGATGGAGAAGAAATTTGGGATGCCTGCTATGATTATGGAGCCAGATCGGTTTGGGAATGATTTGAAATGGGTTATTGGGAGAGATGAATGGTTGATACAAGAGCATAGATAGAGTGGCAAGAGTTCTTTATAAGGGGCCAACTACTTTTCCAAGTTAAAAAGTGGAATTCTTTGTTTGACTGCCATGAAGTGCCCCCCTCTCTACCCCCCCGGCCAATCCCCAAAAACCAGTGTCTTTGTGCCGTCTGCAATTATGAATCTGTAGAAGATAAGAAGCTGATGTAAATATCCGCCCCCCAGCAGAAACACGAACTCCTAATCAAAAACACGCGAACAGTCAACATTCCTTCCCCCCACGGATCTGCATCTGCATCAGCATCTGCATCGTAATTTAGCCTAGAGCGGCAGATATCTCCCTCATAGTGCTCGTGGAAGTAGCAAAGATGATAGCGGCACTTGCTGCACTGGATTCGTCTTCTTGGATCAACAGCTGCCACCATAATTCCACCTTCCTCGATCTTCTTGGCCTTCATTTTCTCTACCTCATCAGCCATATCTGGGTAGTCATCCAGCAACTGCTGGTAATCTGGAAAGATGCTTGCATCGATTTGTCGTGATCTACGGCTAAGCATGTCATTGCAGAACATGCAAACAGCAGATTTTCTCAAGGTGCTGTTAGTATGTGCTACTGTCTCTTGGAAGATGAGAGAGTATTGGTCAATTGTTAGACTGCTGATTGGGAGTAAACAATCTTAGAGGAGATCAATTGCCTTATTTCTAATCTCCAGACAGTTGTACTTCTCCGCAAGAATCTAAACATTAATGATGCCTGTGTTCTCAAATCCATTCAATGATTTCGTATAGCGGATTTCAACAAAAGCAGTGAAGGCCTCTGCATTTTCTTCTGGGAAGCTCCATGAATGAGATAGCAGTTTCTAGAAAACACCATTAAAGGCAGCATCAAACACTTCGGACGCGTCACATAAGAGCTTTTTGTGAATAACGAATGTTTCCTTCTGGTATCCAGTGCCAACTGTGATTGTAACAACCTCATGTCCCATTGTGCTATGAGTACTTAGCACGATGGGCAAACAACAGAAGAGAAAATAGCTTAGTATCACTTACGCAGCAAGGGTGGCTCCAACTGATTCTCTCTTTATTGTGCTGAAATTTAGCAATTTGGTGTGCTATCTGAATGGATAGAGTAGCGTGGTTTAGGATATCAATAAAATTTGAGGTGGTGGTTGATATTTAAAAGAGAGAGAAATTTCTGAACCAAGTTTGTAACTGTTGGAACATAGGGAAAGGGGCATATAGTTACGTGCCTTTATGAGTCATCAGCTTGTACTTAAGCACTGCGATCTTCCTGATCCTTCTATTCTGTAGCCTATTAGTAACAAATGAATTCATCATGAAATAGGCCATTCCAGCGCACTAAGGTGATACCAACAGTAACTTTACCTACTAAAAGTTCTTTTAAATAGCAGAGCCAGTTGGGGTGAAGGGTCCATTGGCCAATCGTAGTATTGTAAATGACTAGTGGCTACTATCCAAGCCGTCAATGGATCCTCCATTCTGGAAACCTTATTGTAATTCAAGAGACACAATAATATGGGATAGTTTTAAAAAGATGCAAAGATAATGTCACCCATGGTAGCTTTTCTTCTTCCAGACGAAGGTCATTGTCTTCTCGGCCGGCTCTTTGACAATGATTTTACTATAGATAATATCTGAATCCGTTTTGAATTTACCTTTCTGCTTTCCTAGCTGACAACTTGTTTTTCAAACTTGCTTCAAGAAGTGCTATGTGTTTACAATAGGTGTATTTGGCATTGCTCGTTATATACTTAATAATTGGATGGCGGTATGATATAGATAAACAAACAGCTTTAGAATATGGAATGAGATAAGAAGATAATAGAGATCAATTGCCCATAGAGTACCGGAATTACAGGTCCCGGTATGAAAGATTGCAGTCTAGCAGCAAAACTTATTGTGCTTTGATCTCTTCAAGAGAAGTAGAAAGCCAAAGCCAAAAAAATGTGATCTACTGACAAATGCAAGACTATAAGAGGTGTAGGGTAGAGTAGAGCATTAATTTAGATTAGAGAAACTCCTATTTAGAGAAACTTCTATTAAGTATTCTAAAGAGTAAAGGTTGCAAGAACTATAGAGTTATCTAGTTTAACCGGATTACGAAGTCATGTTGACTAATTGATATACAATTAATTTAACATTCACAATCACGTGGATATATGAAGGCAATTGGGTCACAGTGCATCAACTAACCCTCCACCCTCTAATCCATCGTAAAAGACATAGGAGAATCTTGGTCAAGTGGAAATCCTCCTATCAGGTCAAATTCCTCAACCTCATCCCTCATCCATTGAGTAACTCTTCCCTTCGTCCATAACCTCGATAATGGCTTCGAGTGAAGCCTCCTGCCAATCATCATCTCCTCTGAGATTATCAAGATCCTCCAAAATGATAGTAATCCCATTTCCGCTGTCCCATCCAATATCCCAACCGAAGATTTCCTTCTCAACAATGTTCACCAAGGCATCTATGAAATAGGCCATACGGCAATCAAAGAGGCTGTTGATAGCAGCACGCGGCCCTTTCATGGCCCTTAGTTCTCTTATGTAGAGCTGTAATAATCCCTCTAGCTTTTTTACATGGGTACGGAGAAATGTCGTCTCATTGATGGCTTTCAGGAAATAGTAATTGTTGAGGTCGTAGCCGAAGATTTCAATGTAGTCCTTTTGAATTTGGACAATACGGAAGTGCATTACGTGGATGGCGTGTATTTTAGCGATGACGAAGGCCATGTACTCTGGGGAGATGTGAAAAATGGTGGGTTTCATCGCTGGATCGGTATTGCCGATTGTTGGGCTTGGAGGCACTTGTGATGTCAATGATTCCATTTTTAATGGTTCGGCTTTGCTTAAGTGAGTAGATTAGTAACCACTTTCTAATATTATTGTGAAGGTGAGAAAGCTCATACCTAAATGTTCTAGTTAAGTAATATATTAGTGCTTATATTAAATAACAGATGTGAACAGGTAATGGTGAACAGATAAGGGTGAACAGATAATGGTGAAAAGATAATGGTGAACAGATAATGTGAAAGATAGAGTTTGATGGTAGGGGTGATTGTAAATGCATTCTTTATGTTGCTCTTAGATGGGAGAATGAGGAGGATAAGGGAAGCAAAGCTATTTATTTCATCTCACTCAACGTGGTTTTGCTAGGCTCAGGACTATAGCACGAGCCATGCTAACATCCCCTGGCTCATATACAGCCTTGTTTAGACCTAGCTTTTTTTGATGGGTAATGAAGATCAGTGAAATCTGCTTGCTTATTTTCTAAACCCTACAAGACAGAGACCTGGTAAGAGAGGAGGAAGAGGTATTTAGGTGTTTTAGCAAAATTGCCTAGGTCTAGATTTTTAAGAGAGAAGGACGGAGAAAGTCCCTCTTTAAATATCCGCCCGCTAGTTGCACTTAGACCCTTTCATAGTTGGATGTGCTACTTGTTTCGAGCTAGTTCTCGTATATCTTCATTCTTTTCGGGGAAGCGGGAGAGCGTCTCTGCCTTATGAAGGAGGCAGAAGTAGCTCCTACCCTTAAAAAATCAGCCAAGCGCTTGTCACCCAACTTCCGGAGATCAAATATCTGTTCAGAAGACGATTCTCAATCTATTATCGAGGCCACTATGCTACAATCTACATCTATACCAGAAACGAGAAGACTCTCTTGTACGGATAGAAGGACAGGAATTTAGGTTAATAGCAAAATATAACGCGGTTTTTCTTCTCACCTTGAAGGTTACCTTTAGCTCTAAAAAAATCTTTCAGTAATAAGACCGGAATTATACTGACCGTTTCAGCATGTTAGTCTGGGACTCTCTTGAGTACTTATAGCAAGGAGTGCCTACCATCGCTTCATTCTTCTTTACAATTGATCTAACTGGAACTGGCGGTGAGAGTCTGCAGATCAAAAAGGGTTTTAAGCTTCGTTGCATGCCTCAGAGGTATTTGCATCGCTCACTTATGTGCCCACGACAACCACCTGATAGTCACCCACTGATGTATAACTAGTATTCCGGTAAAATTAGTGGGTTAAGGACTGGATAATATTAGAATAATTTAGCAAAAGATGGAGCGAAGAACCTGATTGACTTTGAAGTTACCCCTTTAGAGCGTTCTCTTTAAATATATCTCTGTCGGATGGCTGAAAGGCCGAACGGGAATGTAACTTTAATATAACATGATTAATAAGGAGACTGCCTGCCCTGCAACACGGAATTAGATCTAAGATGAAAATGCACATTTTTAAAAAAAGAATCATGGCGGTCGTTAGTTAGCACCACATCAGTCATGTTCTGTTGATCTAGATGATTGGTACAATTCCATTTTCCTAATATACGCAAAGCCAAGTAATACCCTCCACATCTTCATAACTTCCCTCACTAGTCCTGTCTGATTTTCCGCCAATAATAGAAGTAGACTCCAGAACTACATAGAACATCCAAAACAATTATCCCATCTCAAGACTCTTCCACTCTAAGCCTTGAGCAAACATATCTCCTACTTCTAGAATATGTAGAATAGGTGCCTTAGGGTTGATCTGGATTATCGCCATACTCGCTGCCAGGCGGTGAAATGATGATGAAATCGTCAGTACCAAACTTCTGCTCATCCAAAGTGGCGTAGTAAAGACGATCCGGATCGAAACCGCACTCTTCGAAAGAATAATCCTCGTCGTCTTCGGAATTCATGTCGTCCTCAGTTTGTCGATCTTCATCCTCATCATCGTCGTCTTTCTCTTCCTCCTCCTCTTTCTCTCCCCCCGTCACGGATTCTTCCTCGCTATTCTCCTCAGTCGCGGATTCGTCTCTTTCAGATATTTCGTCATCTGAGACTCCCCCAAATTGGACAGCTTTCTCGCTTTTATCAAACGTTATACCGCTTTCGTCAATCTCTGCAGCATCCGGGACGGGTTCTGCACTAACAACCATGGGGTCTTCTGCCCTCTCCGTGATATTGTTCTCTACAGACTGCCTTCCTTTCCATCGACTTGTGATCTCAGCCAGACTAAGTAACTCTTCGACCTCAGCAAGAACTCGTTCTTTAGCTCCATCATCCCACAAATTATTTTCTACCAGCTGCTCGATCTCTTGCATCATCTTCTCCAATATCTGCTGCCCCCCCTTTGCTTCCGACCCTAGATGTTTCTCCTTCAACAACTTATCATGAAACCTCTCGATCTCCTTATCCATAGCCTCTCGCTCTGCCGTATCGTCCAGACGTGCTTGAATAAGTTCTCGTAAGCCCTTCCAGTCCTTAGCGTAAGAGAATCGATGCATCTCCTTGTTGAAAGTTTCAATACGTTTATCTAGCATCTCATCCATGTCCTTCTGATATTGAGTATGCGCTGTTTTCAGCTCCTCTTCTCTTTGTTGTGATGCTTTTTGACGAGCGATGGATTCCTCGACTCCGAGCTTTAGGCTCTGGTATGCTTCATCATTGTGTAAGAAATGAATCATGGTGTGTGCAGATTGTTTTTGGCCAAGCGGAAAGCTATCTGGAGGAGGTGTAGCAATTGGTGTGTTGATAGAGGTTGAAGCGTGTTCAAGAGGTAATATTAATGAGTCCATGGTTCATAGTGATTGTGAGGAGTGCAATGATGTTACTCTTTAGGAAACCAGTTGGGTTAACGAAGTATTAGTATGTGTGAACTGGCTCGGTTAACGTAGTCCTTAGAGATTGTTGTATAGGTTATTAATGATGAAAATATCTTAATAGTTCTTGCCTCTTGAAACGGTGAAAGGTTGTGGGAGTAAAAAGAGGATGGATGTGTAATAGGATAAGTGGGAATATATAACATGGCTAGCAAACCGCCGCCTTATTAATCACAAGATCATGCTAATTTAGGCGACTCAGGTTAATAAAATATTTTGTTAGCGCTGATTCTTTCTATAATTCAAGGCTAAACTAATATTTGTACTAAATTCCGCTTACATGTCTTATATCATCATGAGATGAATTAGGTTGCTATAGTAACACGGTAGTTAGAGCTCATGTTTTAGTACCTAATTTACAATTCTATCAGATTACTAATCTGAGTTATAATATGAGTGATATAGTTATTAATTCGAATATTCTAGACTTCCTTGTGTATATAAGACTCAGTTATTCCTTCTTTCTAGAAGAGGGAGGATTCTTAATATTAAAATATCATTCCAATTGCAATGACCATTTTACAATTAGGATAATTAATTGTTGAAGGGTGATTCGGCGAGAGAGAATAGAGAAATCATGTTGCTTAATCCAATGTTAAATAGCCAACAAGTTGCGCTAGCAAACATTCTACATGGCTAACCTTCCTGGGACAAATGATGTAATCACTCAGTCACTTATTAGCGTACACGCTAAGAATTTCGCTTGTAGATAGCTTCATCATTTTAGTCAACCAATCAATATCTCTGTTTCGTGCTTACCCTAGCGGATATTCGACTAGTGATTCAAAACCGGTGATACCAATAGCAATTAATGATGTTAATTTAGTCGTGACGTTACATAGGTAGCAACGCTCTCTTCTCTCGTCGGCTTTCATCCCACCTCTGAATAGGGGTGACTCGGAAGCCGGGTATACGTCGGCTTGATTATTAATCAGAAGTACTTTTTCAGCTGACAGCCTCAGCATCAAGAAGAAAAAAATATCATACATTCCTTGCTAAAAGATGCTCGAAGACGCTCCCGCTATCGTTAACACAAATGTCTCGAAGTCATGGAACACCGGCCAACAAAGCGGCCTAGTCTCGATCGGTTCCCACAGCCTTTACCTCCAAGCCTTTGGTCCCGATCGCCAACCCAGTCAGCCAGTAGCCATCATAATCCAAGGACTAGCCAGCAACAGTTCTTCCTGGGCAGCTGCGTGCCGTCTCCTCTCTCCTTTCATCCGCGTATGCATATACGACCGCTCCGGCTTCGACCAAAGCGAAGTTTCCCCGTTCCCGCCAACATCCGCCAACATTGCCACAGAACTAGACCGATTACTCCAAAGCGCCGATATTCAACCTCCATACATCCTCATTGCTCATTCCTGGGGTGGTATTCTAAGCCGGGAGTTCATCGCTCGTCGAAAAGAAAACGACATCGCGGGTGTGGTATTCGTAGAGTCCAATCAGGAACGCACTTTAGACGTGCTTGACTGGCGTCCGTTTTTGAAATGGGCTTTAGCTGCTCAGATTGCTTTTTTAAAAGTGACTGGTGTGGAGAAAGATCATAAGTTGACAGATGAGGAATGGCGGAAATATCGGAAAGATGCTTCGAATGAGAAGAATCAGCAACAAGCAAAAGCGGAATTCGAAGCGTACCCTTGGAGTTTTGGAGAGCTGGCTTGCAAGAATCAGCTGCATCGATCACCTCCTTTATTAGGAGCGTCTCCTATTTCAATCCTCAAGGGCAGAAATGTTGATCAGCTGACGCTGGCGTACGAGGCAATTTTGACGAAGGGATTTGGCAGTGATGAAGAACGAGCTGGCTTTCAAGAATTTCTAAAAACGTTTGATGAAAAGGATCGAGGGCTTCAATCAGAGTTGAAAAGTCTTTCAACAAACAGTCGGTTTCGGGAAGCTTTGAAAAGTGGTCATGATATTCATTTCACAGAACCGGAGGTTATTGTTGAAGAGGTTAGCTGGGTGTTAGATCAGTATGTAGAAGTTGCTTCGGAGAAAAATACTAAGGTTCATAGTTGAGATAATGGTTTGATGAACTATTTAATTTCTATCTATTCTCACCACCTCTAAACGAATTACTCTAGTATATCACATTTTGCTCTTTTAATTTAAAAATATCCTCATGATTGATATTCATTATGTAATAAATGGATGAATAACTCAACTTGCTCATATTCTTTTAGTACCCCTTCTTGTCACCCGGACCATGAAGGATTTCAAGGATTTCACTTAGGCATAATAACAGACTGCTTTGGAAGATTTATGTAGCCATTATGGATAACACAATAAGAAGTCTCAAAATCCCATCAATGTCCCCAAGACCAATCAATGGCCCCAAGACCCATAACGACCCCCGCCAACAAGAACCTCCATCCCTCAATCAAAAGACAATCAATCTCTCACTCTCCATCAGAACCATCGACATCTTCATCCTCTTCGTCACCAGAAATAGTTGCAGACATCTCTGTGTCTGACATATCATCCACCTTAGAGTTCAAATCCTCGTCCTCACAGCCCCAATGGCCATTACGGCATCTCTGTAGTAGCAGCAGCTTGGGCACAGTTTTCAGTAGTAGCTCCTCATCCGAAACAGCGTCTGTCTTAGTTCCCGGCTCAGATACCTGTTCCTTGAAGTAGCAAATCCCGCCACGCTCATTGCGCTCTCTGATATGGGATTCAACCCCCTCACGGGCCGTACAGGCAGTAAGTTTTCCCTCATCAGAATTAGCATTCTTCAGAGCGGAAATTGTGTTGATAAATGCTAGTAGTTCTTTCTCCTTGGCTGCAAAGTCGACGGCCTTCTTGGTAGCAGCTCGAGGTTGCTTGATCTGCTCTTCGGCCCGCACATATTTCTCATCGAGCTCCGAGATAAGCTCTGTGTCTTTCCTGCTCATTTCTTGGTCATCTTTAGTTTTCATGCCGCATTGATTCATAGAAACGGTGTAGTATTGAATTGATAGCTTGTCGTAGGCTTCCTGTAATTGCTGTTTCTCATCATCCTGCTTCTTCTTAGCAAGAAGCAGCTCACCATGCTCCTGGGCTAGAGCCTCTTTATCATCGAGAAGAGTAATGTACTCCGTTAATAGTTCGGCGTACGATCCGTGCAGTCGTTGTTTCTCGTCATCTTTCTCTTTGTCGACAAGCATGTTGCTGTGATCCGTACCAAGCGTCTTGTAAATCTCGTTATTCTCCTTCTCGTTAGCATGAAGCTGGTGATTTGTTTCTGAGGATCCAACTTGGATGCTCTCCGATGATAAAGCTCCAATCTTGCGCTTTTTGCTAGTAGTACCAGGTAATTCTTCAGCTCTAATCGACTTTTGCAGTTCTTGGATGCGGGTTTCCAAGATTTCTATGTGCCCCTGTAAATCTCGAAGCTTTTCCTCCAATTCGAGATTGTTAGCAATCAACCGGTTGTCGTCCCACCTGATATGCTTCTCATAAGCGTTTCTCGCTTCCACCGTCTCATTTTGCGACTTCAGAAGCATTTCCTCCAAGTTCACCACCCTACGCCTCAGTTTGCCACACTCTTCGTCATATTGATTTTGAATATCTTCTTTCTCTTCGAGAGCTTTAAGTAAGCCTTCGCGCTCAGCAGCTTCATTTTTGTTTTTTGCAATAAGCTGGTCAACCCGTTGCTCTAGTCCGAAATTTTGAATACCGGATTCTCGAAGTATGGCTTGACGAGTCTTCTTCTCGTCTTGGTATCTGTCTTCCATGCTACTGAGTTCAGAAACAAGAGCCTGAATCTCCAGCTCTTTCTCCTTCTCGAAATCCTCTCGTTCTTTTATGAAATTAACCCGAAATTTCTCTAGATGTGCAACAATTAGTGAAACAAGGCGTTGCAATCTACATTTGGAGTCCTTCTCCAATGACCATATAGCTTTGAGACGGGCATAAAATACTAGGGCATGTTGTGGAAATTTCTTTAGCTGACGGGCTTGAAATATGCGTAATCCCAAGGCTTTTTGCTCTGATTTCCAAGCCGAAATTTCGTCAAGGAGACGTTCTCTCCGGTCGGTGAGACTCATATGATCGTCCAAAAACTGACCTGGTAAATTGAAATACAAGTCGCTGATCTCATCTTCGTATGCGCTGTTGCCATTTTCGATTTCGGTTATGATGGACTCCAGGTAGCCTAGGTGTCTTTTGCAAAGGTCAACCTCTGCAAGCGTATAGCTGTCTTCCTTGTCGCCTTCTGATAGCTCATTCTCTGATTGCTCGACCGCAGATTGCTCGTCAACTGCGGTATCAATATTATCCCAGAGATACGCAAAATGCTTCAACTTCAGTTGTCTAGCAAAACTTTCTGGCAACGAAGCGGTCGACCTCTGTATTTCATTTGACAGAGAAGAATCCTCGTCATGGCATTGACGTTCCTCAGAACCCGTTCCGCAATCAAACTGCCAATCCAAATCTTTATAGGAATCTGTTTGAGTCTCTAGAGAGTTCGGTGGAACTTGGACTTGTTCAGCGAAAGTAGTAGAACATGAAATACAATCGGATTCCGGGGTGTAGTTCTCCATGGATATCATATTTGAGTCTTGATCGACTTTCTCGTTTTCCGAGTTATCCAAATCCTCTTCCGTGTCAGAATCCAGAATGGAATATTCATTGTGCTTCTGAGAACCCCTGCGGCGCAAAATACAAATGCCCTTAATGCTTGCATGACATCTAGACTCGATGCACGGGTCATTTGATTGTGACTTACTCATTGTGCTTGGGTGTGTACGATGTGGACTGTCCAGGAGATTGAAGGGAGACGGAGTTGAAATCACCTTGGAGGACGGATTCGGAAAGGTTCTACCCTTATTAGAGGAAGATGGGAGGTTGCGCAAGATACGTTTCTCTTGTTAGCCCAAAGCCCAAAGCACAAATTGTTTGCAGTCGTAGGTTGAATATCGTAGCCTTAATAGAAGACTATGTACGATCAGAGATTATCTTAAAATGAAGTTTCTGTAGTTGAGAATATGATAAGAAGGTGTGGTTGAAGGAGAAGAGGGAGATTGGGCTTTATTAGATAATAAATAGGGCATGTATTTTGTTAGCGTGTTTCGGTTAACGTTAGGCTTCCAGGCCCCCCCCAATCAAAGTTTGCAGTCAAATCTTTCGCAAGGCTTGGATAAAGACCTAAGATCTATTCACGTGCACTTAATGAAACCCAGCTTCACAAAAGCAAACTACTTAAGATGACGAACGGCTTCTGAAAAAGGAGTCTTCTTTAATCAACTATGCATGCTTTGAGAACTTGCAATGGGGCAATAATAGCAATTTGTTTCAAATATGCAAGCATGCATACTATACCTTTATCATCCCAGCAGAAGTGAAATCGATCGAATGCAAGTTAGATGACAGTACCTAGCCTACGGCTGAAAGGCTTGTCTCTTTTTTCAAGCTTTTAACGGATTACCAAGTGAGGTCAAGGAGTTAATACAAACGGATTCTTATAACATTCATTATTTAAAATTGTCAATGAATTGTCATTTAGTCCTACCTCGTAATCTAATTCTTATGAAACTAGAATCTAGTAGCATAAGGGCATTTAGAAGGACAAATATTTGATTCCTCTTGAGCATACTAAAACCCCATACAACATTAGAGGCTTTTAAGTTTTTAATCATAAGGCATTCATATTTCACATATTCACGTTTCGCAGTTCGCATCAGAGATATAAGAAATACCATTTTGCGAAATAACATCAAGTACCATGTGCTGGCCAAAAAGCAAAGCTACGCAAATCCTCGCCCCATATGTCATAATCCAGTATTGGTGTCCCCAAACGAAAAGAAAATAGAAATCAATGCAATTGCCAATCCTTGACCAATATGATCAAAGAACCGCTTTCTCCACCATTCCTTTACTCCTCAACCTCACTTTTAGAGTGCTCTAGCATCTCACCCTCATCCTCATTTTCTTCTTGAGACTCTAAATCAGCCTCAGAAATGAATGAGAATTCACTCTTGCAGTCATCACTATCATCGCCATTCTGAACGTCTGAATGCTCAGGTTCAAAATCCTCCTCTCCAGCAAACTCACCTCCCTCCAATTTCCTCTTCTCATCAACTTTATTTAGAGTAACACAAAGCTTCTCAATCTGCTCCTTCAATTCCCGATTCTCTTTCTTGACACAACCAAGTTCGATATTAAGAAGCCCAACCTTAGCAACGAACTTTTTCACTGGGTATCGAAGATCTTTGATCTCTGATTCCGCGTTCATTAACTTGCGGGTGGTGTCTTGGAGGGCGGAATTAGCATTGTTTCGAAGTCTCTCCGTAGCCTTCAACAAACCCCAAATCTCATTGCTCTTCTTCATAAGACCGTCGTTGTCTCTGGTAAGCTGACCGATTTTGACTTCGCTGCTTCTAGCTTCTTGAAGGCGGAGACGTGAGAGGTTAGTCATTTGCGCAATCTTCATTCCTTGTGAGGTTATAACACTTTGTATCTCATTATGGGCTTCCTTAGCACCTGCAAGCTCCTCAAGTGTCTTTTGATGCTGTTGCTCTAACGCAGTCAACTGGTCTGAAAGCTCGGAGTCGTGGAGATCATTGATAGTCTCGGCGTTATAAATAATGAGATCATCGATGATCTTTTCATGAGATATGGTAAGGTCGTCCATGAGTTTGTCATGGGTAGCACTGAGATTCTTGATGGTCTCCTCGTTCTTCTTGGCAGAATCCTTAGTGAACTGTTCATAGAGTAAAAACTCATGTTTCTTCTGATTCAACTTGTGAACAAGCTCGGCCTTCTCGTGATCGAGTTTGGACATCTCATGACTAAGTTGATGATTCTGGGCCTTGAGATTCTCTTTATCAAGAGTGACTTTCTCGATGATTTGGGAACTAATCTCGAAAGCGCTCAAGGCAGCAGAAAGCTCTTTGTTGGCAGCTGCTTCGTTCTGCTCGGTCTTTTCCAGCTCGAAAGAAAGGATTTGAATCTGTTGTTCAGCAGCTAACTTGCCATGCTTCAATGATTCTACATCGTTAAAGAGAAGATAACCCTTAGACTCGAGTTCGTCGACCGTTTCAGAAAGGGCGTTAACCTTATCCATAGCCTCAGCCTTTGATTTTTCAGAATCTGCCAACTCTTTGCGGAGATGATCCATTTCTGCAGAAGCCCTCTCATTCAGCTCTTTCTGCTCCTCTATGGCGAGAAGCAAATCGGTCACAACGTGGGCTCCGCCAGTGTCAAGCTTCTCCTCCAAGGATCGGCATTTCGATTGACCCAACTCAACAAGCTCCTCGAGATCCTTAATGTGTTGAGCTAAAATGTCTCTGTCCTTTTTCATAGCTTCACACTGCTCTATCTTGCAAGTCTCAATATTATCGATCTCGTCAAATAAGTTAACCACCATAATCTTAGCATCTTCAGTCTCCTTCAGAAGAGATGCCTTCTCCTTATTAAGCTTATCGGCAATTCCCTGCCACATGACTGTGATATCGTCACAACCCTTGGCAAAACCATCGCTCTGTCCCTGGCATGAATACATCAGTATTTCGCTGGCCTTCTCAAGGTCACTGATCTTCTGTTGCATGCTGGCCTCACAAAGACTAGCTTCTACCAAAGCGTTTTCCTTTGCGTTCATAAGCTCATCGATTTCGCCTTTCATAGCGGTCTGGAGCTCTTCAGCCTGTACAGAAGCGTCTTGCATCAAAGCGTAACACAAATCTCGCTCGCCCATCAAAGCGGTAATGATGCCATTGGCCTTCTCCAATGCGTCTGACTTCTCCTCCAATTTCCGTGACTTATGTGCCTTACGAATGCGGATATCCTTCTGCAAGGCAGCGATATGCTTGACATCCTTATCATTTACCGTCTTGAGGCCTTGAATCTCCTGACGAGACTCGAATAATTGCTTGCGTAAGATGCTGATATCGTGGTGGGAGGACTCGAGCTGCTTAACCAGATTGGATCTGTACAATCCGACTTCCTCGAACAGTTTCGTATGCTCTTTCTTGAGTCTGTCAAATTCTTTGAGGAATTCGACCATCGTTGAAGAAACTTTAGCAGAAATTTCGGCCGAGTCAACGTCGACCACGCCTTCGGAACATGGCAAACGCAAAGCGCTCTGCTTGTCCTCATGCTCAGCTCTGACCTGATTATAAAAACATGCGAGTTCTTTGACGGGCTCTTCACTACTATCGGTCGGAAGATTGTAGGTATTACAGATCTCAGCATGTAGCTTGTCAAGGCCTTGCTTAGAAGACTTCACCTCGCCGTTCAAACCACCCGAAGATCTCTTCCCAGTCAACAGATCATCCTCGCTAGGACTCTTTGTGATGGCTGCACTCGTAATATTAACCTCGGATGTAATAGCAGGAAGGCCGGACTCTTCGGGTAGAACTGGTTGAGAAATTGTCGTCCTAAGGTTAGACAAAGCTGATGTCACAGTCTGGACTACAGCGCAGAACCCCTCAGTGCTGCCAGACTCTGCCTTTGCAGTGGCGGGATCAACGAAGACGATAATCTCCTCGGGAGCCATGGTATTTGCCGTGACAGGCGTAGGAGGGTTGGGTTTGTATTCCGTCGAAGAGGTGGGATGTGCCTACAAAGATCGGTTAGAGAAGTTGACAATCGAGAAGATGGAGAGGAAGATACTTCGTGTAAGTCAATGAGGACTTCTCCCTTGAAAGCATTTGAAGACGAAGCTCGATGAACCGCGTCGAATGATGCGCTGGCGATAGGTTCCTACGAAAAGTTGGAATCGCAAGGGCAAGGAAATGGGAGTAGATGAGGTTACCTTATGACTCGCACCGTCAAACGCCATGTTGCTTTTGAATTGCGATCGCGAAGATAAAATATTAATCGAAAGATGAGTCGAAGACGTGATCCGATCGGAAGACGTTGATAAAGGGGAATTTTACGTATTGATGATCAAGATCCGAAGATGGATCTGATGATCGAATAGTATTGATTGTTGAGGTAGAAGAATCCAGATGGAGGTTCGACGGTTGAGGTTGATTGAGAAAGAAAGATTGCGTTTGAAGGTTGAGTGTTAGAGAAGAATCAATTAAATTTGAGGCTATCGCGAACTTATATGGCGGGTGATGCCTTAAGGCAAGAAATTGTAGGTGAAAGGCTGACACGAGCGGGGGAAAGAGTGAATGACGACGATAACGAGATGATGACGACGAGATGGTGACGAGGTTGATAGATCTAATTATGTGTCAACCAAAGACAAAGCCGAAAGTTGAGTTTCGGTTTCGTCTAGTTGACAATTCAAAGAGACTTCGCAGTTAGTTAGCCTTGATGAAGGAAGGCTACGAAAGCATGAAGGCACGCCGCCGTCAAAGAGGTATGTATTAAAGCTGCCGGTCAGCAAACTTGTTGACGTCCACATTTCTCTTCTCATGCACATAATACATATTATTGCTCCAACGGCTACATGCAGCTCGCTTTCACTTGTTGTCCTACGTCACCCGCTCGTCAAACAATATCCCAAAAGATCCCCCGAATCCTACACACTCCTCTCCTTCCTCTCCCTCCTCTCCCTCCTCTAGCTAACTCCAGCGTCCATAGCCACACCTCTGATCACCCCAGCATACCTCTCAACTCCCCTCTAAAGCCCCAATGATAACATCATCGCTTCCGGCTCATTATAACCCCCCTCCCCTCGTTTGCTCTTGCGGATGGAAAATAAGACTATCAAATTCAAGCACATGGCCCGGAAAGTAGTCGGACTGGTTGCACACGATTCGACGTGCTGGTAGAGCAGCGGAGGCTATTGACTTCTAGATCTTCCTGCCGACCTACTCTTCCCTTTTCACAATCCTCTCTTTCCCTATCGTGGGCCAGTACTTCATCATTGTGGCTGGGGGTGCAAACTTGGAGAACTTCTCAATGAATCGCTTCAATCTCATAGTCGTACCAATACCACCATCCTTCTCCTTCTGCTCTACTTCGCCAACCTCACACGTCCGCAATTTCGGTAAGAAGGCACTCCAGCGGTCCCCGATCTTTCTGCAAGTTTCCTGGCTCTCAATGAAAGCCTAGTTTCTCTGGAATCCGAGATCTCAACACTTCTTCATCAAGAACTTCCTCACCGAGCTGTCTGAAACGGACTTAAATGACTCTCCTACTTCTTCAAGCTTCGAAATTCCCTTGTTTCATTCCATACCGCCTTCCAGGCTTTCAATTCGATCAACTCTTGAGCGAGTAGGGATCACCAATTACGTGGAAGAATGAACTCTAAATAACAATTCAACGAAATAGCTCATGTGAAGTGTGAAGAATAGTCAGATAGAGAATTAAATAATATGCAATGTAATGCAGTAGGTAGTTGGCCATAAATCTGTATTTCGGTTGTCACATTCTTTTGATGGGAAAAAGTGGCCGATTTTTGCCCCGTGCTACATGATACTAAAATTTTGCTCTAGCAGTAAACACAGCAGATTGCTAGGGGCTTATTGCATGTCCTTTAGATCCGGAGAGCTCAGTTAGAGGCGTGAAATGCTGGTGCGGTCGATTTGAGAGACCGCACGCGATCCATTTTACTATTTTTACATATAAGTTTTAGTATTATAGCACGTGCCAAAAATCGGACGTTTTTTTCTCCGACTAAGAGGTTGGACGAGTGAGGTCGACGATTATAAATCTAAATAAAATCTAATGCGCTCTAGAGGAGGTTAAAATTCAAAGTAATTCAAAATCTCTTACGCATGCACATCAAGTAGCAGAAATAGTGTAATGTTGAGCATCCAAGAGTAGCTTTTAATGATTGCAGCGATGGATTCATACAACGGTGATAACGATGAGTATACAGTAATATACGAATTGGTAATAGCCTATGAAGCACCATTTTCAGCATCGAGGGCGATCAACCAAGGGATTTTAAGTCAAGCATGGGTTTTTCGATTTTTTCGATAGAAGCAAGGTTTGACACGGACAGGTCCACATTGAATTGCGAACTTAGGGGTAAACTAACGAAATTAAGTTAGCATAAAGTCGGCCAGAGAGTCAGTTCAAACAGCTCGCAGCTGCAACCGTCAGTGGTCGATCCTACAACAATAAAAGTGCGAATTCAATATCTAAACTTTTCATATTTCATTCACCTACTTCCTACTAAAACCATGCATATCCCACAGACCTACCTGTCTCCACTCCCCCCTTTTCCCCTCACAGAAATCTTCTAAAACCAAGTTGCCTACCATATGACTTCCCCATCCTACGTAGAGCATTCACATCTTCATTGCAAAAAAGCGAGATGTCATCAAGAGTCATGCCTTGGCCTGAGATTGGTCTTAAATCGGACGCAGAACTAAACCGTCGAGAAGTCAGAGAGAAGTTAATTGGATGGCGGTCGACTGATTAATGGGAGGAGCTCTCTTAGATGATAAATTGTATCTCTCCAAGTACAACTCCTCTATTGTAGTTCGCTGTCGCCCCGTTGTTCCTGCCGCTCTTGCTTCCGACGCTCATCCTCCTGATGCTGCTGTTCCCTCACTCTCTCCCGTGCTCTTTCCCGTGCCCGCTGCTACCTCCAATCCCTTTCCAATCCCTGCCGACGTTCTTGAATAGCACTCCATTCCCACGTCTCCCTATTCCTCCAGAGATAGCGCGGTTCATTATATATGACCGGATTACCATTCTCATCACGGAGAGTAGGACTGCGCGGAGTACCCCAGTCATTTTGTTCGGGCCGAGTAGCAAACACACGATCCCAGAGTTCGTCATATTCGTGGTGGCCCAATCGTTGCCGAAATAGATAGTGTATAAAGGCATCGATGTCAACGTTAGAGGGTCGGCAGCTCTCTATGAGAGGTAGATCTGCTTCTGTAAATCGGAGGCCATGAAGGTAGGCTTCCCGGTAGGATTGACGTTTCACCCATGCGCGGCGTCGATCCTCTTCATTGGTATAAGGGACAGGTTGTTCACGCGGAGGAACAGGAGGAAGACTTGGGTCGTTTAGGAAAGATCGAGGTATGGGTCTTCGTAGATCTATTAGGAGGTTAGGAATTAATGGTTCTCTTCGGATTTCGCGGCGGACACGATCCACTGCGTTGGTCCATTCTTGCGGCCATTGAGGAGAATTTCGCGGATCCGATTCGAAGAGCAGTGTTTGGATTTGCTCAACGTTGCGCGTTGGTTCCGTCAAATATCGTGGTCTATATCGGAATATGAAGTCCCATATATCATCATACTCCCGGTGGCCCATTCTTTGCTCCCCTAGCCTACCCAAAAACATGTCCATACTCAGATCGCCCATCATATAAGATTCTAGCCAGGGTAAATCTTCACTTCCGAGAGCGAGGTAATCGCGAAAGAAAGCTTCATTGCTGAGCATGTGTCTACTCCCTTCTGGCAGATTGTGAACGATAGGAGTGACAGTTGAGAAAGCAGTAATTTGGATGAGTTCATGAGTATTATCCGGCCAGAAAACACGGATAGATCCCACGTCACCCCGACATATTGGACATGTCCTTATATTCCCTAATCTAGAGTCACTCTTGATCCAAGACGTTATGCAAGGGTAGCAAAACTCGTGTTCGCAAGGGTTGATAAAGGATAGTGATGTAACATCGCAGAGACAAATCGCGCATTCGAGCATTCTTTCATCGTTTTTCTTTGCAGGCGCCCTTGAAGACTGTGCGGGCTGTTCAGATGGACCGGCAATAATAGGTGTTGAGGAACGCGAAAATGGTATCGGCTGAGCGTCATGATGCACTTCTGTTGTTGGTATCAGAGGTTTGTTTGTATCTAAAGCCATAGTAGACAAGATCTTGTCGTTGATAAAAAATTCTTGGGAAGTTGATAAGATATTGAAACAAGGAAATGAGCAGGCTTATATAAGAGTCAATGAAACTACTTGCCTATTAGGACATGGAAATGGTTGGGAAATGTACTGAATGGCCTGAAGAGTGACCAGGCATTGCGAGCTCCGATTAAAAGTCAAGCTTAAATAAGTACAATGACGTGTCTGCCTATGTAAAGTTTGGCAGATTCATGAAAGAACGAAAGTGTGGGAATAATTAACGTGTCATCCACTCCATATTTGCTACAATACCACTACCACTTGGGATCGTTCTAATATTACAGCCAAACCCTTAATTAGCTAGAGCGAAGCCCTCAAGTCTTCTCCACAGAAACACCGACCGAGTTACCAATCCTTGATACCCTCACTATGCATAAAATGCGGCTCGCCGGAAGCAGCTGCCCTAGCATTGCTGATCTCCCATTCAAACTCCTTAAGCGCTCTTATCTCACTCCCCACAAACAATCCTCCAATCAGTCCATCTATTACACCAGCACTTAAACCAAGTGTTGATACAAGCATAAGAATGAAAGCAACAAAGTTCCGCGGACTCCACCACACTGCTACCAAACAACCTATACTAATGAGCAATTCAGCCACGAAATGACCTAATCGCAAGCGACGTTGCAGGCGTTCTCGACGGCGGTATTGGTGAATCATATCAAGGATTTCGTCGTAAGTTGAGATTGGGAGATATGGAGAATCGATAGAAGATTTGAATTCAGATGGGAGGCGATTAGAATGTTCGCTAGCAGTTGGAGATGATAAGTATGCACCATTATCGACGTCTTCTTTCGATGGCTCCATGTGTGGAGATCCAATGCGAACTAGTGTAGTTTCCACCGAGAAATGATCGCTAAGTGAGCATTGTAATTCTGGATGTCGAAACATCATCCCGACCTTTGCACACTTGACGACCCAGCCTCCTTTGTCAGGCTTCGAGGGATCGAAGCATGTGTTAGCGAATATATAATCAAGTCTCTTTGCTCTTGGGTCGATTGTGTCGCCAGGAAATTCAAAGAATGGTTTGCCCAGTCTCGGTTGTTTTGGCTGCGCTCCATTCACCAGGTTCCATCGCCATGTGTTGAAAACGCTATCACAGGTTGCTCCATTTTCTAAAACATTGAAATTGGCTGTAGGCATTGGACGATTTCGTGCCTTTTCCGCCTCATCAATGCCTGCCCCGAGGGAGCAATCCGGATGTAAGACCATCCAGACATCCTTGACAGGAGAGTGTGTCCTGATGAGTCTGTGTGCAAGGGAGTCAGTGACCATATTGAAGTCTCCAAGACCAAGAACCAAATGACCCCGCTCCGCGGCTCCACGCATAAGTTTTGCAATTTCCCAAGCTTGAGCTGTGCGATGACAGAGATATGAATCAGGCTGGTCAGTGAGGCCATACGGTGCATGAAGCTGTAAATATTAGTTGGGGTCATTATTGGCAGCGAAGGTCCTTACATGTGTTGTAAAAACTTCCACAACATCCTTCACACCAGTCCCAAATCTGATTTTCGCACATGCAACCCCCTTTCCAACAAACCAATCACCTCGAAAAAAAGCAGTTGGTCTCCCATTCAAATGGTAACGAACCATGGAGCTCTCCTCAATGGGCCATCTCGACAGAATTGCAAGCCCTCCACCAAATATTCCACTGTGGTAGAATTTGCCAAATGGGAGTGTATGTTTGGTTGCTTTTCGTATATTCTGGTAGTCTTCCTGTGTCCAGCATTCCTGCAAGCCAACAATATGAGGTATAGGGTCCGCCGATGCAATTCGTTTCCCAATTTCCTTTAAACGTTCAACCCGTAAGGTAGATATATACTTTAAGCCCCAGCAATTAAGGGTGATAACATTGATCTCTGTTGGGCCTGCGCAAGCTTCGGATGGATCGGAGATTCCCATGATATTTTCTGGAAGGGAGGGAAAAGTAGTCGAGGGAGTATCGAATTGAAAGGGGGAGAATTTGTCGTATGTACAGTACAATCGAAAGGGAGTGACTGATATAGTTCTCTATCAAATATGCATCAACATGAAAAAATCAGATGAAATCCTCGATAGATATATGTTGTACAACGTCCTTGGACGTAGTATGATGTTCTGGGATGTTTTGCATTGTTCGATTGACGTTCGAAACCCAACGTCATAAATTACCTAAAGCAGTCTGGGATTTCCCCATCAGGGATCTGCCGCTACGGAATTTAGTCGAGATTTTGAAAGCTTAAATAAACGCTTTAAGCGCGCCGCGTCTTTCTTCATTTTTGCCCAGCTCCAAATTGTCATCTGTGTAGCTGTCATTAGTAACCCATCACAATGGCAGATCGACGGAAGCGCCCTCGAGATTACGATGACAGTGAGACTCCTACTCCACGAGACAGTTCACCAGATGAGCTTGCAGACAAGAGCCATATTCGGCCTTCAAACCTGAACCGACGCGACTCCGAACGTCGAAAGTCTCGGTCGCATTCGTCAGATGGCAGCCCTGATCCGCTTGATCATACTTACCATGGTCGCACAAGGAGTCGATCTAGTTCCCATTCGTCAGATAGTGCTCGATCATCGCATTCCTCTCCCGAAGCTGCCTTTCCTCCTGCCTACAACCCCGTGAAGCTGAACTACAAACTAAAGTATATCTTGAGGGGTCATCGCAAGGGCGTGTCACAAGTACGATTTTCGCCGGATGGGCGTTGGATTGCAAGCAGTTCTGCGGATGGCACCATCAAGATTTGGGATGCTGCGACAGGGAAGCACTTGCGAACGTTGGAAGGTCACTTAGCTGGTGTCTCAACAATAGCTTGGAGTCCAGATTCAAAAACGATTGCATCGGGTTCGGATGATAAAGCTATAAGATTATGGGATTGTCGAACTGGAAAGCCATACCCCGCGCCTCTCCTCGGTCATCACAACTATGTTTATTCTCTCGCATTTTCACCGAAAGGAAACATGCTAGTTAGTGGGAGTTACGATGAGGCAGTTTTCCTCTGGGATCTAAGGGCAAGAAAGCAAATGAGGAGTTTGCCAGCGCATTCAGATCCTGTTGGAGGCGTCGATTTCGTACGGGACGGGACATTGGTGTGTAGTTGTTCTACGGACGGCCTAATGTATGTCACTTTCCCCCGTATTCCAACATTCAAGCTAATAGTTTCGATAGACGTGTTTGGGATACAGCCACAGGCCAATGCCTGCGAACCCTCGTCCACGAAGACAATGCACCAGTAACGACTGTCCGATTCTCCCCTAATGGCCACTATATTCTAGCTTTCACACTCGATTCCTGCATCAGGTTATGGGACTACATTGCCGGAACATGCAAGAAGACGTATCAGGGACACAAGAATGTCAAATACTCTCTAGGTGGTGGTTTTGGCGTAATGGACAATCAAGGATTCATAGTATCCGGAAGCGAGGATGGTGATATCATATTCTGGGACGTGAAGACGAAGGAGGAAGTTCAAAGAGTGCAAGGCCATGACGGTGTCGTCTGTTGGGTTGATGCCAGTCCTGGATCAAGCACCATTGTAGCTAGTGGAGGTCTTGATGGAACAGTGAAGATTTGGGTTGATGTGCCTATGGATGAAGATGGAGCAGATGGGCTTAATAACTTGAAACTCGAGCCAGGAGCCGCTGAGCAAGATGATAGTAATGAGGTGGTTATGGATAACTTCGAGGTGGAAAATGATGATCGGAATGAAGATGGATATGGAAACGATACTCCTGTGGATGAGATGAGCGTGAATGGCGATCGGATTTCAGAACGAGATCATGAGGAGTATCCTGATGAAGAGGCTGTTGATAAGATGGAGCAGGACTAGCTTTTAACAATGGAGTAATTAATTCAAATAAGCTGTAAGGTTTAAGAAATGCACTGCTGAGCTCACATGCACTCTGTTCTTTACTTTGTCAAACACAATCTTCCTAAGTCTATAAAAAATAAAAACAAAAACCCTTCAGATTGTTATTGGCAATGAGCTTATAGTAAACCATGACTTAAGTAATAGTAGTATGAATGCTCTTTCCAGGATTTATAGCAAGTTTATTAAGCACTGTTAATGAACAAAGATACATATATATATACATATTTTGGATTCTGGATTGCTTTGCATGATGCTGAATCCAACTCTCGCCCTCCACTCCACACCAAAGGATTCCACCACCAAGTATCTCAGTTGAAGACAACAGTCACCAATTGCAACCTACTAACACTCTCTAGTTCATCCATACCATTAGCTCCCCTCCCTTATCATCCCCCAAAGAAAGCGCTAAACTATTCAACCAATCTCGTGACGGACAGTTCCAACCTGGAAGGACTCGATTAGGAATACGAAGAACATATTTAACGATCGCTAAGTTCACATCCATTTTGTTCATCCAGCGACTTGTTGGGGCGAGCACTGTGTAGAGAAGACTTCATAATTACTAAAGGTAAGTGGGAAATAGTCATATTTGTTTTTCAGGTGATTGGGAATATGATGCGGTTAATTAGGGTGAGTACTGTACGTGAGAACTACCTCTTATCATGGTCATGCTCGGTTTTAGATGCATAGAGAGGTTGTTTGGTTACTTGCTGGAATTAATAGTAAATTGATGTCTCTCTATGCTAGCGGCGGGTTCATGCGTTGCTACACTAAATGCACTAAGAGGGGGGGAGCTAAACTGGAGTCGGAATGGGAATTGGTGGAGGATATGATATGAATTGAGAAGAATAGAGAGGCGTTAGTCTTTTGATCTTGTAAGTGCTAGTTGAAATATGCTCTGTGAATAGCTCGATGAGATAATTTTATGATAAAATTGTAATCTTGTAGCCTTCCTTAAATGGATCGAAAGAGATTGATATACGAATGGACATGTGTCGTTGGATTCTTGAAATGAGTGACTGAAGATTTAAGACCTGATTAATTGTATTTTTGATCCTTAGACATTATCCTTTAGGTGCTATTCGTTCTCTCTTTATTTCCTTCGCTAAATCTATAAGTCAATCCTCTCATGTCCGATGACCTTAAGACCGATTGGAAGGAAATAGTGGATTAAGATTGCGTGTCTAATGGAGCACAAGACGATTGTAAGAAAGCATCACTCATTCCTTCAAACCCTAGAAGAAAGTTATCCAGCATTGATCGCCGAAAGAGACTGCATCTCGGTAAAATATCAAACGGGAGAGCAGATTTCAACCGCAAGGTCGAAATGTTACTTTTGATGTTGAAATGGAAAATCTCTCCACAATACGAGATCGCTCTCAAAGCTCCACAACGAGAAGTCCCGAGGTAAAGACAGCATCATCGCCGGATTCCTTTCCCTTCATAAAAATCTACTAGTTCCTCAACGTGTAAATAAGGCTTTTTTTCCTAGCTTGATACTTCTGCGAGCTTTAGAGCCTCGCCTTTAGGAGGGACGGAGGAAGTGGAGTGAAGGTAGTGCAAGCGTTAAGATACTTTAAGTGTAATTCACACTGAAGCAGCACGACATCTCGGTCTAAATCATGCTTCTCCACAACCCCCAATTTAGAATCTACACTTGCGAATTGATACATATCACAGATTTGAGTAGCAAGAGATGGCCCAGGTGGACCAGAATTAGCTTTGCTGCTTATAAAACAAGATGTGCATTCATTGTCGGCCGCCACCGGATATGACGCCTTTTCTTCCTTTGGCGTTATTCCTAATGTTATTTTTATTCTATCGTTTTGATAGGAATTGGGGATTCCATGTAATCATAAGGCTAAAAGAGTCTTACACCTGACAATACAGTCACGTGATATCATAATCTGACTCAGACAGCTGTCTCTGGCCAATCATCGCACGTGTACTATTGAAGATAAAGATGGGTTATATTTGAGGAGAATATGAGATATTTGTGATGCTTAATTTAATATGGAGGCCGTGGTATTTTTGTGTGTTTTGACCTATCACAAACTAAAAAAAGCCATTTACATATCGGCAATTCAAAGTGTCTAACAATTGCTCCAAAATCAAAACCCCTACATCTTGAACAAATTATCTGACTAACAAGCCTAATCTAATTCTCAGTCTTTCGAAGAGCTTGTAAGTAGCAGAATTCATAGAAAGAGAAGCCTAAGCCACGAAGCCTAGAGACTCTGTAAAGCTAGAGCCCTTTAATAAGTTGCTCAATCCTATAGACTGAGAAAGGTTGAAGTACAAAGTACAAAGTAGGCTGCGGATATAAATAAGTGAGCGAAAGGAGTTCATGACGACGATGGCCAGGGGAATTCAGGGGTAATGCAGGGGAAAGTCAGGGTATTACTGTGGTACGGTCTTTTTTGAAACATCTTTCTACTTGACAACAAATGGCAGCGTAGTCTTGGCACGAAATAATTCGATTCTATTCGACCTCGTGTTCTCATGCAGGTTAAAATTGATTTGGTAGAGGCTTACCCACATATTCCATCCCTTTTCAGAAACACAGCCTCAATGTTCAATATAAAAGCGCCAAGTTTCAGTCGCAGAGTAAGGGGGGCCAATGGGGCGGTGACAGAGCGGAGCCAAGCCATTCCACGCGAATCAATCTTGGCCCGGGACCGATCAATTGATCCCCGCCATCGACCATCTAATTCGCTAGAATCAAAAGTGGAGCTCCATCCATCTCAACCGTACTTACTTTCTCCCTCTTTCTTTCCTCTCCGTATTTATACCTTCAAACAACAACACAACACAACACAGTCACGATCCTTCTTTCATTCACTCCTTTCTCTATTTTATCCTTTTTGGTATATTTACCAATTACATTCGTTCAATCCATTCAAAGTCAAATCTAACACGGAAACAAATAAACTACACGGCACTTTTTCTTCATGATGCGTCAAACTTTACAATTCCTCGCCCTCGTGGCTTCTCTGACAGCCACGGCATCCGCTGGCTCCATCCAAGGATTCAATTACGGTTCTACAGGACCAGATGGGATCAGAACAGAAGATGATTTCGCCACGGCTTTTGCTACTGCTAAGGCTCTTGTCGGAACCGATAACGCGTTTACTAGTGCAAGATTGTATACTATGATTGTATGCTACTCACTTCCTACTATCTATCTACCTATCCATGCATGCATGCATTCAATCAAGATCATGGCACCATTGTTAGAGGAACCAGCTTGCTAATGAGGGATTTCAAAATAAACAGCAAGGAGGCACAACTAACGACGTAACATCCGCTATCCCCGCTGCCATCAAAGAAGGCACCACCCTTCTGCTTGGTCTCTGGGCCTCAGGAACAACCTGGGACGACGAACTCGCAGCCCTAACCTCCGCCATCAATACCTACGGCTCTGACTTTGCCTCTCTTGTAACGGGAATCTCCGTCGGTTCCGAAGACTTATACCGTAACTCCCCCACTGGAATCGCTGCCGGTTCCACGATCGGCCAACAACCCGATACTCTCGTGTCTTATATCAAGGCTGTGAGGAGTGCCATTTCGGGCACCGCCTTGAGTGGTGCTGCGGTCGGACATGTGGATACGTGGACTGCGTGGGTGAATGGAAGTAATAGCGAGGTGATTGAGAATTGTGACTGGTTGGGATTTGACGGCTATCCTTACTGGCAGACCACAGATGACAACGTAGTAGCGAACGGCAAATCTTTGTTCGTGGAATCGTATGAGAAGGTTGTGGCTGTAGCTGGATCGAAAGAAGTCTGGGTTACGGAGACCGGATGGGCTGTTTCGGATGCGAAGGGTGGTGAGGGCGCTTCTGTCGCGAGTACCGATGATGCGAAGGTCTATTGGGATGATGTCGGTTGTGGATTGTTGTTTGGGAATACCAATACTTATTGGTATACGCTTTCGGAAACCGGATCGACTCCTGATTTTGGGGTTTCTTCCAGCGATAATAGTACGACTCCGCTTTATGATTTAAGTTGTGCTGGAGTGTAAGTCCCCCGACCCTCCCGGCTGATTTTTCCCCTTACCCCTCTCCCCCCACTCTTCACACTCGAGCGTTTCTGTTTTTGGACTCTAGAACAGATGATCTAACACGAAATTCAGTACATCTAACTCTACATTATCATCCTCTGGCACTGCCACAGGCACAACCACCCTCTCAACTGCAACCGCAACATCCGGATCAAACAGCTCCGTCTCAACTGGAAAAATAACCGCTACTGCATCAACTAAGACTGGTTCTTCCACTTCTTCTGCCTCAGGATCTTCTTCTACTGGTGCTGCTATGAGCAATATGGCTAGTGTGGGAGGTGTTTTGGTCGCTGGTGTGTTGGCTGTTATGGCTGCTTTGTAAAGAGAGGTATGGTGAAGAAGGGTAGTGGCTTATAGATGGAAATGGAGATATATTGAGAGGATGCATAGAAAGAGGTGTATATGATTCCCTCGTGGTGCTCTAAAAATAGAATTCAACTTAAATCTAGTTGAATTTAACAAGATTCTTACTCTATTTTGCGAGGATTTTTTTCTTTTTCATTGGAAAAGGAGTATTGATGGATGGGAATAGATCATATTTCTTGATAGTTTTTGAATTCAAATTGATAAATTTTAGAAGGTTCTGGAATTCATGGTGAGCCTTCTGCTTAATCCTGTTCCGAAGTTTCCTTACTATTGCAACACGATAGTCTAGTCGTTACTATCTTTAATTAGACCTAGCTTATCGTCAGTCTACGTGGGCAATGGTAAATGGCATGGTCACAATGAATCCCTTCACACTTTGATGTGATGTGGTACGCTATTGGGACATGGTATTGGGTAAGTGAGGGAGAGATGCTTGTCTTTGAGGCTCAATATCAGGATCAGAGGGCAGGCTGCGCAATTTAGCCCCTTATAGGCTCATGCCACCCCTGAATTCAAAAGATTTAAGGAGTAAAATTATAAAAAGTCATAAAATCTGTCAATAATATTAATCGCGCTATTAGCTTCAATAAAATCTAAGCGATAATTAATAAAGATGCATGACTGAATAGGTACCTAGATGACCCATTGCGGTCTAATCGGAGGAAACCATGTCTAAACTTAAGAGGTGATTTCACAGGATTTCCTGGTAAATGTGCAATGACAATTCTCCTACAATATAGCTCTATGAGAGACATTAATGTAATAGCGCGGTTTCTAAAGAGAAAATGCTAATTAGTAAGTTGATGTTAGATTTTAGGTTATTCAAGTAGAAATTAGATAGTTTGTTCGCTTAAGATTTATAATTCAATTCAAGATTAGTATTAGTGGGCCTGAAAGTTCGACGAGCCTCGGCTTCTTCTGTTTTCTAATCCTGAAGCACCAACCCAGCAATAATATGCTTTCTTACCAATCACCTTGAATTACCCCTCTAACTCTTCGTCAACATATTAACTCTACCTTCTACCTAAACCCTAGCTTTTAACAATAAGCAACCCATCCCACGACCACAAAATATCATGGCTCAATCAACATATCAATCCGTAGTTCTTGCTGAGCGTCCCAAATCCCTCGTTGAGCCGGGCAAGACATTCCAGATAAAGACCCAGCCGACGCCTTCGGAAGCGGATTTGAAAGAGGATCAGGTTCTCATCGAGACACTGTATTTGTCCCTCGACCCCGCTATGAGGGGCTGGCTGAACGGTTTGCTACCTTACCCTATTCTCCTAAAATAAAACCCTCTCCCCACACTGTATACAATACTAAATACTCCCTAGATGTCCGCTCTTACACCCCTCCCGTCCAAATCGGCGAAACCATGCGCGGCGCAACAATCAGCAAAGTGGTCCTCTCCAAATCCCCCAAACTCCCCATCGGCACCTACGTCACCTCGCAAACAGGATGGACCGAACTCGCCATCGCTTCCTCGTCCGTCCTGACTCCCCTTTCCATCCCTTCTTCCGGAAAACCCACCGACGCCCTAGGAGTCCTCGGCTTGACGGGTTTGACGGCCTATTTCGGCATGCTTTCCGTCGGAGAAGTCAAACCGGGGGATTTTGTCGTGGTTTCGGGCGCTGCGGGAGCGACGGGTAGTGTGGCGTGCCAGATAGCGAGGTTGATGGGTGCGAGAGTGTTGGGGATTGCGGGGTCGGAGGAGAAGGTGGAGTGGTTGAGGGAATTGGGGTGTGATGATGCGTTGAATTATAAGGATGAGGGGTTCAAGGGGAAATTTAGAGAGGCGACGAAGGGGTTGATTGATGTGTTTTTTGATAATGTGGGCGGGGAGGTGTTGGAGTTGGCGTTGGCGAGGGCGAAGGCTCATGCGCGATTTGTTATGTGTGGTGGTTTGTACTCTTTCCCTCTCTACTAGGGGTGTTGTGGAGAAATCTTGCTGATGGATGTATAGCTATTAGTCAGTATAATTCTGCAGTACCGGTTGGTCCAAAGGTATTCTCCTTTCCCTACTTATCTACTTCCGACTGAGAAAGAAAGCTGATTTACTTCTAGAACATCGCCATGGTGATCGCCATGCGAATCAAGTAAATTAATCTCTTACTCTCTTATTATCCTTTTAATTTGACTTTTTCATTACTAACAATACCTGTGTTTCTTGATTTAGGATGCAAGGATTCATAGTCTTCGACTATGCTTCTCAATATCCCAAAGCATATAAAGAGCTTGCAGGCTGGTTGGCCGAAGGAAAATTGCAACGGAAGGAAACGATTATTAAGGGCGGTTTGCAGGCTGCTGAACAGGCTCTGTTGGATTTATTTAAGGGGATTAATACTGGTACGTATTTATTTATTCATTCTTTCCTTTCTCGCAGAAAGACTGGGAAGGTGGTTCGTTTCTGATGGCGAGTCTTATAGGGAAATTATTGGTTGAGGTTAAGGCTGATGAAGGACCGGGTTCTAAATTGTAAGGTTGATAATTACTGTGAAATGTAGGTGTTAGAAATATTAGCGATGAAACGACTGTATAAAGCCTACGTTATGGTTGTAATCATTGGTATTTTAAAGTGGTAAATATGCAAAAAATCATCTGCTGCTATGTGATATGCATCGCTTTTAGATAACCGTTAGATGAGCGCTTAGCCGTGCTCGAATCATCCGTCTTCCATATTCCCACCACAAAATCATAAAAATACAACGGGAAAAAATGGGTAGCTATGCAAACGCATGGCTTGTTCTTCCTGAGTATGCAGATACTCTCAACGCTCCTAAATGCATTTCCCCGCCTACAAATGATAGCTTTTTATTTAGTATCCATACTCTCGCCCTGCTCAATCGTAAAGTCAAATTCCGCAAACGCCTTCTTAAAAGCCAAACTATCAAGCTTCTCTTCATCGCTCTGTACACAATCTCTCCATTGAATCCTCTCCTCCAACCCCAACAGTTTCGCCAACACTCTTCTGCCAAACTGCAATGAAAAATAAATTTCCCGATTAAAGGGCATAGTGAGATATTTTGTATTTCCTTCTGGTTCAGTTTTAGAAGGAGGAGACCAGATCCAGACACGGAAGAAATCACTTTCGTTCAGGCCGATCCCTACATCTCGAGTTTCGAAAGGTGGGTATGAGAGGTTTTCGCCTTCGACGCGGAATGCGGCTTCTACGAGACCTTTGGTGATGAGTTCCATGGGCATAGGGAGGAATTGCCAATGTGTGTGCACACCGTTGCCTTTGTTAATTTCGTAGGTTACGGCGCCAAGGCTGTTGGAGCTACGTCTGGCAATCATGGTTTGGAGACTTGATTTGAATCGGTTCATTTCTGTCCAGGTTCTTTCGCGTGTGGCACCATCTTCATCGAGGATGCTGGCTAGGGTCGCAGAGTGAGTGAGGGGGATTATGAGGGCGTGAGCTGGGAACTCGAGGCCATTAGAGGTATAGGTAGTAGATGTGGTGAGTGGACCCTTAGCTATAGTGAGGTAGGAGTCGTCTCCAATAGAGGTTATAAGATGAGTTTCGAGTGTTGGGTTGGAGAGGCAGAAGAAACATTGATCTGGTCCAGGCGGTGGTCGCCTAGGGCCTCGATGTCTTTTATTTCGATAACCGTCTCTTTCACCTGGAGCAGCATATCTAGAATATGAATCTGGGTCAAGGGATCGCTTGTTGTTTGCGACAAGTCGGCCGAGAAAGGGAGAGATTGTAGCGCCTATTGGCATAGGAGCCGTAGTGTCAATAATCGACGGAAGTGAAAACGCATATAAAGCCTTTTGCTTCTTAGGGTTGCCATGAGCTGCTAAAGATATAAATCGGGTTAAAGGTTTGAAATCTGGGGTATCTGTGGTAGGGTTATGGAAGAATGGTTCTCTTTCATAGAAAAAACCGGGAGATAAGGAAAAGTGATATCGGGGTTTCAGAGTAATACAGAGGTCGGTAATATGGTCCTCTCCTCTGGGTTCTACTGAGTCGTCGATAATCGGAACTTTGGACCCATTTCGAATCGAGCTTGGCCATGCGGTGGTAAGTAGAATATCTGCCGTGTTCGCTCCACGCAATTGCTTTGCATCAGCAATGGTATGGAATGGTAGATATTGATCGTTAGAAATTCCTTTGACAGATGCCTCCCCGAGTTCTCCACCAAGAGTAACTATTTTGATTCCTTCGGATGTTTTTGTCGTGCTTCGCTTTCCGAGGAAGTGAAGGTTGGGACAGATCTAAAATCTCAGCAAATATTCATGCCTCTAGCGAATCGCATAGCAGTATCTACCTCTTCATCCTTCTCAATCTTCTCGACTATTCGGGCCGGTAGGGTAGATGTCGCAACGGTGAAATAGGTAGGGAGTGGTATGGTGATCTTTTGCGCCAGGAGCTCTTCGACGACACTATCATCTTCTGCAAAGAAATTCCCGGCAACGATCGCAAAGGCAAAGTTGTTCTTAGCCTGTAACTTGACGATTTTCTCGAAGACCGGTTTCAATTGACCACTGATGTCCCCGAGGACTATACTGTAGAATTGTCAGTCAATTTGCTTCATAATCAAAGCCCTTTGAAAATAGAGAACATTCCAGTGGATCTTGATTTGAAGATATATACTAACATCTTAAAAGCCATAGTTAAAAAGAAGAAAGAAAAGGCTAGGTATGGTGTGGAATAAACAGGATTTGTTGTTGACAAAGACTAGATCGAGGAGGAGGTCGCGAGAAATAGTTTGGATAAGGCTATCTTAGCGTCCCGCTAGTAATTTTTTGCCAGGCGGTGAATTAATTATTTTCGCTCGCAAATCACTCGCAAATCCACTTGCAAAAGTTCCTCCAAGACCCAACACTCAAAGACTTTCGACCTTCAAGATGCCGGCCACAACTTCTGGGAGGATTATAAAGACCCGCAAAGGCAAAAAGGGTACTCTACACCAAAAGAATCACAGATGGGAGTCATTCACATCGAAAATCTCGAAATTAAGTTCCCTCGACCCAATTCGACGAGTTCGTCGTCATGATATCGACGCCGAGGACCTGTCTACGACTACTTCATATTTCAAGACAGGGTTGGAAAAATGGCAGGAACTCAATATGTCCGAGGGCTTCATCAGTTTCGCACACGAAGTCAATCCGTTGTGCGACAGCTTACCGCAAATTCTACATTTTGAGGACAAGATAATGGGTTTATTGGTGGCATATATCGAGAAGAAGGAGCGAGAATCCGTGGAGCCTCTATTAAACTTGCTGACGGATTTTGCACACGACCTCGGCGCACGATTTGAGAAGCATTATGCTAAGGCATTGGAGATGGTTACAATGATAGCGGGAACCCCTCAAGATGTCGAAGTTATCGAGTGGAGTTTTACTTGTTTGGCATTCCTCTTTAAGTATCTCTCAAAACTGTTGGTATCGGATCTGCGTCCTACGTACAATTTGATGGCCCCTCTGATGGGAAAGCATCGTCAACAAACTCATATTGCCCGGTTTGCAGCTGAGGCTATGAGTTTTCTTGTCAGAAAGGCCGGAGCTCCAGCAAACCGAGAGAAAGCCCTACCTCTAATCATCCAGCATGCCAAATCGGATCTTCTAAGTATGGTGGGAACTCGAGAATTTGGTCTATATTACCATGGAATTATGACTCTGTTCGCTGAGGCTATGAAGGGTAATGGGCTGAGCATACATACAACTGGACCAGCGATTTTCCAATCACTTTTTGAAGCTCTTGAAGAAAACGACTTGGCTAAGAACTCTCCATGGATGGACGTAATTTGCGGTGTTCTTACTAGTATGGTGCACCACACGAGTCCAGAAACCTTCACCGTCGTTCTCGAGGTCGTCTTGTCACAAGCAAGTACATCCGTGGATAGGTGTGCCCAATCCCGAATGATAGATGATCTTCGTAGAGTTTTACTATCAGCTCAGATGATAGGAATGGCAGCAGGAGTCCGCAAGGGAGCACGAATTGCTGACTGGCCTGCTCTCCTGCAAGCCATGTCTAAAATTCTCCTAGTCTTTTCAAAAGACACTGATCTTGTGAGCAAGCATGACGATGAGCTTGACTTATGGAATTCGCTCGTTCTTAGCGCAGCGATTACCCTCCAATACGCACCAATGGATGCGATTATTCCTGTAATATCACCTTTTATGGACTCTCTCACGAAGGACCCTTTTGCGACATGGTTCTTAACCTTCTGCTCATACCTATCGGAAGTCGATTCTGAGCGTTTTCGTAGCATCGCCTTGCCCTACTTTCGGCGATTCATTGTTGCACATTGGTCTGATGCTGATAATGGAGACACATTATGTGTATTATTACCGAAGATGGTAGCATCTGGAATACTTCCCAATCGATATGGCAAGGATGGATTCCCTCTACCCCAATCCTGGCAAGACCAAATCGTAAGCAAATTCGAGCGTCTCGAAGTATCGCCTTTTCCTGAGCAAGCGTCACCAGCATTAGTCGATCGAAGTCCAAAGACATGGCATGATAGGTGCTTACCAAAGTATAACGCCTTGCTAGAGGTGTTAGAATGCACGATCGTACACCCCTCCACAAATGCTAGAATTGCAGAGATTCTACTCCGGAAACTAAAACTTGCATTGAGACCATCTTCTTCCCTTGCGCCTGAAGAAGCGCATTTTATTGTTGGCCGCGGTTTTAGTTCCTTTTCTCGAATGACTAGAGGAGCTGGCGAAATAGACAGAGCCTTGGAGCCATTGCTACGTGCTGCTGCTCCCCGGTACTCGCGTTTGCCTAATTTCTTGGAGGCTTTACTCACCTATCAGAAGAGCCTATTGTCAACACCAGTTACCACCACAACCTACTCAAAATCAGGGGCGCCACCAAATCAAGACGATGCGGGTACTGAGGCAGATCTCTTGGTCAGCTCATTAATTACAAACTTATCTTCGGAATCGCATGACCTCAGACTTCTCTCACTGCGACTCCTAGAGCATATTCAAAGTCTTGACAAAGGCCATAATGAAGCCTTGTCTCTTATGATCATGATTGAACAGACTCCACTTGATATGCAGTCTGCTCGAGGTATTTCCATGCATATTCGTAAGCTCGCTTCGCTCTACCCCAACGAGTCTGAGGGGTCATGGCTAAAGCAGGCAATACCATCCTTTTGCTTTGGCATGCTTACTGTCAGATTATCCCCTATATGGGACGATGCGACTGCCACGCTGAAACTAATTGCAGAATCAAAAGCGGGAGAGGAAGCTATTTCTAAACTTGCATTCAATTGGCTAGAAACCCCGTCGGTGGTTCGCAGCGAGTCTACTGGGAATGTGGAACAACCTCGCAATAATGGTCTTACAGACTTTGAGTGCTCAAATCTGATGGCGCTGATAGAGCTTGGACATGCCTCTAAATCCAAGGTCAACAAAGCCCGCGATACGATGCTAGACAAGTTCGAGGTGGCTCAACAACTAGTCGATTCCCAGCCTTCATCTGCGAGAGCTCAAGCACTTCGTGTTTTGGCAGCAATCCCAAATATTGCCGAAAGACGATCTCGACAGCTTGTTCCCATGTTTCTGTCGTGGTCTGCTAAGGGAGAGGAGGCTGAGGAGGAGTCACGACTGAGCGACTGGACAAGAAAAGACCAAAAGGGCCAACTTGATCTCTTTGGGCTCTTCGTAAATCCAAAATCTCTCTTCAAATCCAAAGAGGTTTATGCTGCGCTTCTGGGGCTCATTGCTAACGGAGATATCGAAATTCAAAAGTCTGCTTTGAAAGCGATATTCACCTGGAAGAATTCCAGTATCAAGCCATATGAGGAGAATCTTTTGAACCTCCTTGACGAGGCCCGATTCAAAGACGAGATCACTATTCTACTCCAGGGACAGACTCTAATCCAGCTTGAGCACCGCCCAGACCTCATGCCAGTACTTCTCAGATTGTTGTATGGTCGCTCAATCTCCCGGAAAGGTGCCGCAAGTGGGAGGCAGGGGATGGAAGCCAGAAGACTTACAGTTCTACGAAATCTCGACATTGAAGACGTCGGAGGATTCCTAGACATTGCGCTAGGTGATCTTTCAACTATCACTCTCATCAAAGGTGGCCTCCTTCAGGAGTCAGTATTCCACGAGGAAATTTTAAGTGTTAGAAAACAAGTTGGATTTATCAACATGATGGAGGGCGTTTTGAAAGAACTTGGCACAAAAGTTGTACCACTCACTAAGAAGCTATTAGAAGCTGTTCTTTATTGTCTCATCTCTACTTCTCGCAAGCTTGGGGCTGAAGCTAACGATAGCGAGAATGAGGAAACCCAAAACATACAGGCTTCTCTACTCAAAGTAGTTCGCCAGACAGGGCTGAAGTGCTTGATCCTCCTCTATACTAACTCCGCAGACTTCGACTGGTTTCCATACACCAGCACAGTAGTCTCGGAGATCATACTGCCACGACTCGAGAATTTGCCGATCGAGACTACTCAAGGTGTATCAGGCATTCTTCGACTGTTCTCGACCTGGTCATCATCTCCCAAGACGGTACTGTTACTTAATAGCTGCAACAAGATTTTGAGCACCGTCGCGGATTGCCTAGCTCCCCAGAAATCGAAGGATGAGGTCAAACTATTTTCCTTGAACATCATCAGAAATGTTGTCAAGCATGGTCGCGAGGGTGTGAAGAGTGATGAAGCAACTGTGATCAAAAATGAGTTGTTGACTCCCAATATGGAGAGTTTTTTGACTCAAATTGGTAACGTCCTTCACAATCATCACGATTTAAGCAAGGACCTACTTGAAGGGTGTGTAGAGACCGTATCTGAATTAGCGCCTTTTGTTTCAAATTCAACACAAGCTCATCACTTGGTTGATGTTTCGGTATTCTTGCTAGATCAACCTTCAAGAAGAGTCAGTCCGAAGACAAAATCTGGTCTCCTTCTGGTTTTGGAGCATTTTGTACCGCTTTATGATCTACAGAACGACATAACGTTGAAAGACAGAGTGTACAACACCATCACATCTCTATTTGGATTTTTTAAAGATAATTCGAGTAGAGAGGTATTGTCAAGAGTCCTTTTGGCCTATTCTCACAATGATCAAATCATTGCTGATGTTGCTGAGCTTTGTTTAGATCTCAATTCGTTTATGGAAGGACGACTCGATGAACCAGATTATGACAAGCGCATCAAAGCATTCTCTTCTCTTAGCAAAGTCATCGTTCCACTCACAGCTAGACAATGGAGACCTTTACTTTTCAATATGCTCTATTACATCAAACACGAAGAAGATTTCGCAATCCTCTCCTTAAATTCGTCTGATGGGATTTGCCATTTCATCGATACGGCAAAGGCAGCAGAAGATAATTTAGAAAGGACTGAATTTAAGAGCATGCTGTCTTCTATTATTCTTCCTGCTATTTTCACTGGAGCTCGAGAACAGTCAGAAGTCATTCGACGCGAATATGTGAAGGTAATGGCTCACCTAACTCGGTCGTTTTCAGAATGGTCAGAAATTGGTGACATGCATAGCCTTTTGGCTGGAGATGATGAGCTAGAGAGTTCGTTCTTCAATAACATTCTTGCAGCCGGTAAAGGTCGCCAATCAAGCGCGCTCGGACAACTGTCTGCTGCATCCGAGAAGGGTGAACTCAGTAGTAAGAACGTCAGCCAATTCTTCATCCCCTTAGTCGAGCACTTTATTTTCGACCGTGCTGAAGGAAACGATGCTCATAATTTGGCGGCTGAAGCTACTACGACCGTGGGAATTCTTGCTAGTTCTCTGGAATGGTCACAGTATCGTGCAATGCTCAGAAGATTTATCGGGTATGTTGAGGCCAAACCTGGTCTTGCGAAACAAATTATTCGACTTCTTGGCAGAGTCATCGATGCTCTTGCCCTGGCTGCGCAAGATCCGGAAGATTTAGATGTCGGGAAGCCCAAAAAGCGAAGCACATTAGCTGTTACGATGCCAAAGCAAGTTAAGCTCGCTGATGATCTCACATCAAACATCCTCCCTCCATTAACTGATTACCTTCACGAAAAGGACGAGTCAACAGTCAGTCTTCGTGTTCCTATTGCAATCATCATCATCCGACTACTCAAGCTGTTGCCAGAAGAGCAAGTCAACGAGCGACTTCCGCCAGTTCTAACAGACATTTGCCACATCCTCAGAAGTAAGGCGCAAGAATCCAGAGATATGACTCGGGATACGTTGACAAAGATTTGTGTCTTACTTGGTCCTTCTTGCTTCGGATTTGTGCTGAGGGAATTACGGGGTGCATTAGCAAGAGGTTATCAGCTACACGTCCTCTCGTATACCATGCATTCAATACTAGTCGCTACAACACCTGAGTACTCCCCTGGTGACCTCGACTACTGTCTGCCTTCAATCGTGGCAATCATTATGGATGATGTCTTCGGAGCTACCGGACAAGAGAAGGATGCCGAAGAATATGTCAGCAAGATGAAAGAAGTCAAGAGCAGCAAGAGCCACGATTCAATGGAGCTAATCGCAAAGATCGCTACCCTCAGCCGCCTTACAGACCTAATCCGACCTATCCAAGCTTTGCTAAAAGAAAAACTCAACCTTCAAATGGTCAGAAAGATAGATGAACTTCTCAACAGAATCAGCACTGGATTACTCAGGAACTCGGCAGCGCAAAGTCGCGATAGTCTCATTTTCTGCTATGAAGTCATTCAAGAAGTCTATAACAGCGGAAAGCCACAAGCAAAGCTAAAGGAAGATGACCGCCTCAAAAGGTACCTCGTCCAGAAAGGTGCTAACAAGAGCGGGGACAGAGGTAGTACGACCATTTATACGTACAAGTTAGTGCGCTTTGCACTCGATGTTATGCGAGCTGTTCTTAAGAAATTTGACGATCTCCGAACGGCTAAGAATCTTGTTGGATTTCTGCCTATTATTGGCGATGCTATTGCAGAAGGCGAGGAAGAAGTCAAGGTCGCTGCATTCAAAGTACTTGTTACCATCATTCGGGTTCCGTGGAAATCAGCCAACAAAGAAGGAACAGATATATACCACATTGCTGTTGATGAAGCCATCCGAAGTATCACTGCATCCTCAGATACCACATCCGACATTGCACAAGCTTCTCTGAAGTTAATCTCTGTCGTTCTTCAAGACCGTCGAGACATCCCAATCAAAGACATCGCAATCGACCGCTTACTCTCCCGCCTCAAAGACGACATCACCCAACCCGAACGCCGCCACATAACCTTCAACTTCCTGCGCTCGGTTCTTGACTCCAAAGTTGAAACTGCAGTTATCTACGACACCCTCGATTACGTTGGCACCATCATGGTCACTAATCAAGACTCTGGTACTCGAGATCTAGCACGAGGAGCTTATTTCCAATTCCTGCGTGAATACCCTCAAACTACGAAACGCTGGAACAAGCAACTAAAATTCATCGTCGATAATCTCCTTTACACCCGTCCTGGCGGTCGCCTCTCAATTCTTGAAGTGGTTTCTTTGCTTCTTCAGAAATCTTCAAGTGTCGTACAGCAAGTATGCGAATCTTGTTTCGGACATTTAATCATGGTTCTTGGGAATGATGATAATGAAGATTGTCGGAAAGCAGCTGGTGTTGTGCTGAAAGAAATTTTCCGCAAAGCTGACAACGAACGCACTAAATCTTTTCTAGATAAACTGCGTGTTCTTGTCAAACATGAAAAACCGGCTGTGGTGAGAGTCGCATATCAAATTTTCGGATTCTACTATGAAACCCTACCTTCCTCTGAAAATCTCACTGGTGAGCCTCCTTCCGATGCCCTTCTCTTGCAACAATACCTTCTTGCAAGTGTCAGAACGCACCACGACCAAGATTCAGAATGGGAACTCATCTACACTTCTCTACAACTCATATCCATCCTCACCCACAAATACCCTTCTTCCCTGCTCGCACTAAAATCTACACCTCTCTGGACCGAAATCCGGCATTGTCTATCCTACCCGCACGCATGGGTGAAATTCTCCTCCTCTAAACTCCTCAACATTTTGTTCACCGATTTCGCATCGAATAATATGAAAGAGAATGGTTTAGAGGGATTACCCATGAAAGGCAGTTTCGGGATGAATCTAAGTGCTTGTGATATAACGGAATTGGTGAGGAGAGTAGTGAATATGTTGAAGACGCCGAGTCTGAATGAGGAGTTGGCAGGGGAGATTGTGAAGAATTTGGGGTTTTTAGCGAGGGTGGCTGCTGCTAATAAGCTGAAGTGGCGGGCGGCTCAACATGTCAATTCTGACTCTGAGGATAATGAAGACGAGGAGGAGGATACAAGAGAAGGGGATGATGAAGAAGAAGATAAAACGGCTCTCGAGTTCCTGGTTGGAAGATTATCATTCTTTCTCCGCCGAGAAACGTCCCCTCCTCGCGCCGTGGCAATCATCTCTAAGACCGCCGCCCTAAAACTCCTCTCCCTTCTCACCACCACCCTTCCCATCTCCTCCCTCACCCGCTGTCTCCCCGCCATCATGCTTCCCCTCCACCACCTAACCGACAAAGAAATCCCCATCCCCTATTCCACTGACGAAGACTTCAAAACCAAATCTTCCCAAATCCGCGAAGATGCAGCGGAAATAATGGAGGGCTTGAAGGTGAGAATAGGAACAGAGATTTTTAGTGGGGCGATGGTGGGTGTGGTGAGGGAAGTGAAGGAGAGGAGACGTGAGAGGAGGGGGAAGAGGGTTAGAGAAAGAGTTGTGGAGCCGGAGAGGTGGGGTGAAGGGAAGAGGAGGAAGGTGGTTAGGAAGAAGGAGAGGAGGAAGGAGAGAGGTGCCGAGCATGGGAAGAGGAGAAATGAATTTTAATTTTAGGGTTGGGGGAGAAGTGATGCAGGTGGATGATTGGGAGAAGGATGCATTTTGGGGGAGTTTAGGCGGAGAAAATTGTAGATAGTTGCATGGTGTATTTGCTTTGGTATTGTAGAAATGGAGTAGAATGGAAATAGATAATTACCACATACTTTAACTCTATATTTTCTTTCCCTACGTGATCATCGCTAAAGACTCTCTCCAAACCCCCGAGTCCTTTATCACCCGTCTTTAATATATCTTATCATAAAAATTAAGAAATGTTCTATCTTTTTACTTTGTATATGTGATATAAAAAATAAATCACCCCAGTTCCAAGAAACCCAAGGAATATGGTTAGTATAATATTTGGTTTACAGAACAACGGAAAGTAATGCCTTCACCTTATAGAAGAAGTTTTGGTGAGAAGTGACCTGGAAGGCTGATGGGAGTTGGATTTGAGAAGGGTGTATTGGCTAGATTAAACAAGACTTTGAGAGAAGGAAAAGTGACTTTAGGGTTTGAATTCGTAAGTTGAATAAAGTTTTCTTGGGATGAGAGTTCTAAGATATGTCTTGTCAATGTATGTAGAATTTTCTTGTAATTTGGGAATCTGGCTTGAACTTTAAGATTGCTTTCAATTTGGTGGTATTTGAGAAACAGTTTCATGTGATTTGGAGCACGTGAGTTAGAATAGCTTGAGAAGTGGTTAGCGTTTTTATACACCTAATAAAACAGAACTCCTGGTATTTGAACACCTATAACCCCCAGTTTCTAATATGCCGCTTGAGGGGATGATGAATTGTTGGTTGTATATACCATCGCTCAATGCCTCTTCATTAAAGAAAGCGATCTCCATTCTGAGACCCGTTGTTCGTGATTGGCTTCAGTATGCGTTGATGGGTCATCAGCCGCAAGTATATCCTCCCTCTACCATATTTCTATCAATCTAACCCGTATCTATACTACATATCTCACCCATGCAGCCTCAACACTTTCAAAGTTCTTCCTCCCATATCCTAATGTCTTCCCCACTTTCCATCTCCTCATCTCCCTTCCACGCCTTTCCCCCTCCTCTCCACCACTCTCGCCCCCTCCCTAATCCCATCCCCCACCTCATCCTCCTCACCCTCCCCCCAAACCTCCCACGCCCCATCCTCCCCCAACCTCCCCTTCTTGACCAAACCCCCACTCCCCCCCTTCTCCCGCATCAAATCCTCAATCGTAATATCTCTATCCCCAAAAATCTTTAAATGATCAGATATGACGTGGCGATTTTTGCATTCCGGACAGGTTATGAGGACTGAGCCGTAGTGGTAGCCTTGCTTTGTTATGCGGTGGGTGGACCGGGTGCTGCAAGGGGTGCAGGTGAACGTTAGGTCGTAGGAGGGCCGAGGTGGTGGAGGAGGGGTTGGAAAGGGAGAAGATTGGGGGGAAGGCAATGGAGAAGGGGAGGAGGTGGGGGAGGGTCCAGGTGGGGGGTTAGTTTGTGTGGGTGACGAGGAGGAGGCTGGTAACGGAGGATCGGTGGAGGAGGTGTGTTTGAATCGGATTAAGGGTTGAGGTTGAAATGCTCGTCGAGGGTGTGATGTTTGTTTTGGTAGGATTCGAGCCGTTCGTGAGAGATTTCTAGTGCATGATAAGGTCTTCATTGAGAAAGCTCGAAGAATGGTAGAAGAGGAGAGTGTTGCAGACATAGTGTGTGTTGGATATATTGTTTATTGTCGATGTAATTTCTGGAGAAGGATGAACAATCCGGAGGCAACTAGTCTTTCTTCGGCTTAGCCTTCGGACGATTTGCTTCCGGGTTCCGTCTATCACCTGCGGCTTCTTCCGTGTTTGACGAATTTATAAATTTTTAATAGCAGTCAGCAAACATTTCAGTCTTCATCCATCCTTTTGAGCTTTGCATTCACCAAAATTCTGTTCAGCCTTGTTACCTGATTCCATTAACAATACTCCAAAATTTACACGATTATTGATACGAAACTCTTCGTCTTTCTAAATTCCCCTCCCCACAGCATGCAATGGCAATTACTGGTGCCTTGTAGCCATACCCCCACCAAGTCATAGCCGCATAGCGAACCTTCCACAATACACGTCGATAGTTGTCTTGATTCATAAAGAAACCATATTTGTTGCGGTTTCTGGAGGATATTCCAAAAAAAAATAAGACAAAGATGTTATCTGGGCGTGGTAGAGGGAAAATACGTCCTCCGCGTAGGGTGAGTCTTTGATATCAGATCACAACCCCACTATTTATTTTTGTGCCTTTCCTTTCAACTTGTGAACTTCTACAACTTCAAATTCCACAACACTACATACGAGAATTTGAAGACCTCCAAAGCCGCGGCATCAGATCATGGCTATGCAATTAAATGACAGCACGTTGGCATATGCCATCTATACAAGTCAACGTGTAGTTTTCCTCCTCACACTAACCTCGGATTTCTTATCGTTCTGCACAGAACTACAGCTGACTTTATACTACGCAGCACATTAACGGTGGTCATGCCGCCGCCAACGAATTCGACGTCCAATGGGATGTCATACAGCTCGCCCTGCGCGAAATCCACGAGAAAAATGCCTCTAAATTATCCTTCGAGCAGCTCTACCGAGCCTGCTATAAGATCGTCTTGAAGAAGCAAGGTGACCAACTCTACGACAAGGTCAAGATATTCGAGGAACAATGGTTTGCCGGCCATGTTATGCCCGAGATTAGGAAGCTTATTACCACTAATTTGATCAATATTGCGACTAGTGGAATTTCTGGGATTACCGCCAACGAACGACGAGTTACCGGAGAGGGGTTCTTGGCGGGATTAAAGGCATCGTATGAGGATCACAATACATGTATGAACATGATTACCGATGTCTTGATGTACATGGATCGTGTTTATTGCTTAGACCACAGAAAGCCTTCTATTTTTACAACCGTCATGGGGCTTTTCCGGGATAATATCCTACGATCTCGACTTGCCGAGTCTGAACTGGTTACCTTCGACATTCTCAATTCGGTGATTCTCGACCAGATTGAGATGGAGCGTGAAGGAGATGTTATAAACAAGAATTTAATTCGCAATGTCATTAGCATGCTCGAGGGTCTCTATGAAACCGATGAGCAAACAGACCACGATCGACTATATCTTACTACATTCGAGCCCGAATTCCTGAAGGCCAGTCAGGATTTCTACAAGAGGGAATGCCAATTGCTTCTCCGGGAGGGTGATGCCAGTGCTTGGCTGTGTCAAACGAAGAAGCGGCTGGTTGAAGAGACGGAACGATGCCAGACCACCATCTCCTCGTTGACAATGATGAAAATCGCGAAAATTGTCGAACAGGAGTTGATCAGTCGCCATCTCACCGAGTTTCTTGCCATGGAAGGAAGTGGATTGAAGGCGATGATAGAAAATGATCGATACACCGATCTGACGAGTCTTTACGAACTTATTAGCCGAATCGACTCTTCAAAAGAACCCCTCAAAAACGCTTTGCAAACCCATGTGGTAAATCTTGGATCAGATATAAACAAAACTATTATGAATACCGACTTTGGAGCTGCCCCAACACCTGCAGAGGAAGGCGGAGAAGAAGCTGGTGGTGAGAAGCAGAAAACAACCAAGATCAGCGCCACTGCGAAGGCGACGACCGCTGCTATCAAATGGGTGGATGAGGTACTTCGTCTCAAGGACAAATTCGATACCCTTTGGAAGAAGTGTCTTAATCAAGATGTCATCCTCGAGACTGCCTTGACGAAGAGTTTTTCGGACTTCATCAATCTCTTCCCCAGATGCTCAGAATATGTGTCTCTATTTATCGACGATAATCTCAAGCGTGGAATCAAGGGCAAGACAGAGTCTGAAGTCGATGAGGTCCTCGACAAAGCCACCACCCTTCTACGATATATCCAAGACAAGGATATGTTCGAGAGGTATTACAAGAAGCATCTTGCTCGTCGGTTGATTTATCAAAAGTCTGAGAGTGTAGATGTTGAAAAGCAAATGATCTCTCGCATGAAGCAGGAGATTGGAAGTGCTTTCACAACAAAATTGGAAGGCATGTTCAAGGATATGAGCATGTCTGAAGATCTTACTGCCGGTTATCGAACACACATCCAAATTCTTGGTGATTTGAACCGAAGTCAAATCGACCTTGGAGCAACTGTCCTGTCAACGAATTACTGGCCAATGGAGGCTATGGGTGGAGGTCCTGTTACAGACAATGGCCCAAGAAGCACTTGCAATTGGCCAAATGTGATTCTAACCTTACAAGAGTCTTTCAAGAAATATTATCTGAAAGAACGCAACGGCAGAATGTTGACTTGGCTTGGATTCCTTGGATCAGCTGACATCAAATGTGTGTTCCCGAAAATCCCAGGAAAAGAAGGCACCCTTGGTCGTGAACGTCGACACGAGATTACCGTCCCTACCTATGGAATGGTCATACTTATGCTCTTCAACGATCTCCCAGACTCCGAAACGTTATCATTCGAGGAGATCCAAGAATGCACAAAGATTCCTCCAAAATTTCTCTCTCAAATGCTTTACACCATTTCTGTTCTTCCAAAATGCCGAATGCTCATCAAACATCCCACAAACAAGGAAAATCCGAAGCCAGGCGATGCGTTCAGCTTTAATAGCAGCTTCACAAGCAAGAATGTGAAGATTAAGGCACCAGTTATTACCGGAAATGTTAATAAGGTTGAGGATGACGAGGAGAGAAAACAGACGGAGGATAAGAACGATGAGCATAGAGGATATGTCATGGATACTGCTATTGTCAGAATCATGAAGTGAGTTCTCCCCTCTTCCCCTTTTCTTTCTTTTCCCATCTCGCAACAAGAATGAAAAGAGGAAAGATGCTAATGAAAGATACAGAGCCCGAAAAGAACGTACCCACGTCCAACTCGTTACAGAAGTTATCGAGCAACTCAAACCACGCTTTCAACCAGATATTTCTATGATGAAGAGACGTATTGAGGATCTCATTGAGAGGGAATATTTGGAGCGGATTGAGGATGCTGCGGTACCTACTTATAGGTATTTGGCTTAGTTGGCTGGGAGAAAGAATATATGGGTATAGTTGATGAGGATTCTGGGTCCATGAGATGGTACAGAAGGAGTGAGTGGGCGAGGAAAATAAGTGGTATAGCTTACGATATGTTTTTTACCTTTGGTCTCAGCAAGCGAGGCTTTTGATTTTGAGAGAAAGGAGCGGCGTTGGGATGCATGGGTTGATAAATACCTTATTTATTAGGGCGTTGATGGTTAGTAGACAAGCTTGTAAGCTTGTGGGGGGGGGGAAACATAACTATCGTACGTAGCATGAGATGAATTGTTAACATGACATGAGAAAACTCATGAATATTGAATTAGGCCTCTTTTACTGACACTACTCACGGAGTTGACTTCATTTTTTTCTGACTAATTATTTTTAAAGCAGTAAGATATTGAATCTAATGGCCTAATCAGACGATTTGGAATGCTTTACCCGTAGATGAGTAACTCTTCAAAACATTTGCCCTGTTACTATTTCAAAGCAGTGTATCAAAGAGCTATACAGATTACTTAGTGAGTATTGAGTAGAGTAACTGCTCTGAGTAGTTATGTAATACTCATTGCGTAACCTCGAATTCGCTTCATAATTCTAATCTATATAAACACAGCTAACAGAGACTAAATAGAAGCCAACTTTTAAGCCTTTCCCTTGTGTAGCGGTTGTGCAATACTAGGTCTTGGATATGAAGATCTAAAGCTAAAGAGAAGAGGAGCTTCCAAAAAGGAGAGCGGATCTATATAAGGGTCTGCTAGCCCGTGACGTACTAGCCATGGGCTGGATCGTTACACCTTGATAAAAATAAATTATCCTTCTCTAAAAGCTTTATTTTTTCTTTTATTTCTTAGGTTTTATTTTAGATTATATTCTCGTCTTTATATCTTCTTAAAAGTCTTTTTATGAGGCATATTTCTTCGATTAGTTATAATAAGAGCCCCCTTAAGAGAAAAATAGTTCGCTAAAAGCTAAAGGAGCCGAAATAGATAGATATTTTCTAGGTACTAGAGCTAAAATAGGGAATTTAGTGTGACGAATGCGACTTCTTTTCATTAGTCCTTAGAATCTAAAGCTAAGGAGAAAGAAGGAGAGAAAAGGCGAAGTGCGGGGTAGCACAATACTGAATACATAGTTATTACTTAATGAGTATTAAGTGGAGTATAAGTAGTACCTACTACTCCACTCTTTAGCATATCCTTGTCCGATTTCTTGCTCTTGTATTCTTTGTAGAACTTCTCATCAGCCGACCACTGATGAAACCATCGATCAATCCACCCCGTTGAAACACGAGTGCTTTCGTTCACATTCTCGAAGAGTAAAAGATCGCCCGACTCCGGAACGGTCACCTTATCCACCTTCCCTTCGACCGCACCTCCACTTCCGCCAACACCTAAACTAATGAGTTTCATCTTTTCGTCTTGAAAATTTGCCGAAGATAACGGACTCTTGGCGCGAAAGAGATAGAGGACGTTGGGCCGAAGGCAAGAGAGATTACTCATCGTGATGTTACACTTAGTACGGGTATAAAGCATAGGTACGTCGAGGGCTCGGTCTTAGTCAGGAAGAAGCAGTTGATCCAATCCCGCTTCTTGTGGCTCCAAGTTCGGTTGTGCGTATCCCAAAAGTCACGCCGTATTGTCGACAATAGGCGTTGGCTTGGTTTAGATTATGAGCCTACAGTTGCGCACATCCCATGATATGTACTATTCTTATGAGAGGATGTGGCATTGCACTTCGGAAATGATTGCCCATGTGAAGTATGTTATCAGAATGGTTGAATTAGTAAGTTGTTTGCATAGTATCAGCATCGTACTTCAATGTTGTATGCAAGTTTAAATGCACAACGCACTGTCATCGCCTTGTACATGCTCATTCGACACACCACTGGCACCTAGGTAAGAGCTGTCTGCTATCCAGTTGCCATGTATATGGATATTGCGCGAGTATAGATAAGAATACAAGTCATCCTATAGAGGTCCGTACATTTTCTAGAGCTTTTATTCAGTCTGTTGGGAAGGATTGGCTCATGGCTAAGCATTTATTTACCTTTGGAAACCCATTTCCATGCACCCATACAATGATGATAGAGTACCCTGGAAAGGTATCGGATTTATGCAAGGGAATGTATTACTTCTTGTTCTTGCTTGGCTGTGGGTTCGGAAATCACGTGTTCGACAGCTCTGAAAGACAAAGCCATGAGATATCTATGGGAAAGAGGAACAGGGAGATGGTGATGGTGTAGATAACTTGTCGAGGAGATGTTTGGTTTATTTGTGGTTAAGATTAACATTGCGCGTGCGGGAAAAGGTGATGTCAGACCAACTAAAATTATAGGGGGCATTTACGCGTTAATCACTTATTTATTGAGAATTATTTGATTGCTTTGATTTTTATACCTGCTCAGCCGAGACGGAAGTGACTCGGAAGACTTCACTTCTGTAAAACGGTCATTCATTGAAAACCGGCCTGGTGCTCGATACTTTTCTTGGATGGTACTAGTGGGAGCTAAGCGAGTTGAATAGGGGTGAAGCTACCTCATGTCGAAATGCAAAGAGAAGGCAAAAGAGCACAATATTGATAGTAAGATATAGTTCATGTTGCCTGAGTCAGCATCTTGTACATCTTTCTACTTTTATAAACTCGTCACATTCCCGAAGAAAAGCCAACGGACAATGCATGCAGTATTGAATATCGTTTACCCATTTCCCTTTGCATTGTATAGATATTATTTCGCATGTAAGTACATCAGGATACAACAATATAGCTAAGATCTCGAGTAAATGGATTAAAATTGAATAATTTCTAACATTCCTGCTGAAGTTTCAGATAAAGTTTGAATCCGCATCGCGACTTCGCACTTCCTAGATCCTAATTCGATCACCTCTCTTTAAAGTACTTCCGCCTTCTAGTGAGTCCCCATCTTCTCAAACGGAAACCTAACGTCTAGCTCAATCATGCTTACTTTGAGTCCTATTCTAATATAGAATTGTTCTGCTGTGGTTTAAGATAAGAGACCACTCGGAGAGTTCCATCAGGTCGAACGGAACATCCAATATACGTGTGCGCCCCAGCCTTGTTTCTGATATCATCCTCGGGGCTATTAAAGGTGTATGTTAGCTAGGGACCTGGAACTCTTGAAAGCTGGAAAATAACGAGCGGCTAGTAGAGGCACTTACAAGATATTCTTAATTGCTTCGACGTAATTTGGTACGTATTTATCTCTTTTGCGGTGTTCGAAATAAGCACGCAGTCCATCAATGATCGTTTGATCGGATCTAGCATAATGTCGAACTGGGATATATATCTTTGTCGTTGGAAGTGAGCTGCCTAGTTTGAAGTCGACATTGTATAGCATGCCTGAAGTCCGGTGTTCGACATATGGTAACTCCTGTGCCAAATTGTCAAGTCGAAATATCGAAGCCCAAAGCAATTGGAGTTCAGCGATTCCTTGATCCATCATCCTAGTCTTGATCCGGCCACCAAGGGTCAGAACTTGAACGGCAGAATCAAAACTAGTCTTTCGACTTCGGAAATAAATTTTGAGACGTGAATCCGAGGGTTTGACTAGATCGATAGCTAGCATTTCGTGCTCCAATGCTTGATTTTGGGGCTCAAGGGCAAATTCTCGGTAGAGGAAAAATGCTGCCAAGTTGTCATTTGTGCACAGCGGGGCATTATGAATTGCTTGGAATACCGTTTCTAGCTTCGATTGTGTGTCTAAGCTTGTCCGAGCTTTGAACGCTAGAAGAAAGTATGCTTTTGCTATGGTATCGGCCACAGATAAGTCAAATGCATAAAAAAGTTGAGAAGCGTGGCCTTCTTGAAGACAGTGTTCGTCGTAAAGTTTGGAGTCGAGGTATTTTTTAAAGTAATGGAACCATTCGAGATTTATGCCAGGCAACGAATGGGCTAGTCGTTCCTGGAAAATGGGTCTAATTAGCTGATTATATCGATCGAGAGCTGAACCAGCCATCAACCCGATGGGCTCAAAAGAGTATCGTATTACTGGTATTTGGTTCTTAGATCCCCAGTCCCAGCTGAGCTCGATGGGAGTACCGTCATCCGTCATAAAACTTTTCCATTGTAAAGAGTCTTCGCATCCCACCATGGGGGTACCGAGATTGGGAACAATTTCATCTGCAAAGAACTTCAAACTTCGATATTGTGCGTCGGCTGGGTACTCGGCGTTCTGGAGGAGGACAGCGAGAGCAGATCCTGAGTGTTTTCTCCACCAGAATTGTTGCGTGAGACATTGGTAAGAACCAATTTCAGCGTCGACTTGGCTCCAAGCTGAATATTTAGTGGAGACCGAACCAATAACTGCCTTGGAGGGAGCTCTTCGAATCATAAACGTTCCAAATAGCCAAGCGAAGAAATCTGCCATGTCTCAGAAGCTGTGTTCAAAGATCTAGCCTCTCAATTCAGTTCTTGAGATAAGGTTGGGAAACAGTACTACTTCCGAACTCCTAGATGGTAGCGTATTGATGATCCCCTTGTAAGAACACATATTTTTTCAAAATTTCCATACTTGACTTACTAGAATAACACCCTTGTTTTCACTATTGCCCAGTGAGCGCAGATCTCTACCTAATCATTAGAACCGCCACTAACGACTCAGCTCCCTTCAGTCTTACATGGCCAAACTTCACAGCCTCAATAATACATGGATCTATGCCCCAAAGTCTCTTTCAGCACCTATCTGCCTAGGGGCCCTTGATCTGTACTACAAACACTTGGCAAATAGATAGCGAATCATGTTTAGTTGGCTCGGTCCCGAAGTATCGGGTCCATTCAGTCAGCATCACTAATACCCCTTGTAACGCTGTTGTTGCAATTATGGTAGCATATGGCCTATTGCTGGTCACCGAGGGTGTTATTGGAAGAAATAATTTGGATCTTTAATGTATTAACATATAGCAAGGTGAAACAGATGACGACATGCTACCTTTTCACAAGACAAGAAAGCTTCAATAGTTTTGGCAATTCGTTTTTCTCTCAATGCTCAAGCTAATCAAGTCTTTTGTTATTATGGAATCTGAAAGCATCTAGGGCCCTAGTTCTTAGCGATGTTGACCTACTTAGAGATACAGGAGCCAACGTATTAAATTGTCTAAGTATTTACAAGGGTGTTGTAGTTAATGGTTTCACAAAGTAACCCTTGTAAATATATCGCCGGCGAGTAGTCTTACATGTAAGATTACTAGCCATGCAAGTAAGACGAATGAATATATGTTTTTACAATAGGATTAGTGCCGAGGGTGTCTGTATAAAATCGAATGAGTAATGACTATGGCGATTAAGGTAGTGATCGCCGTCTTACTTCTCCTTGCGAAGTCATATCTAGAGGAAAATCCCTCCGCCTTATTTATGAGCATTGCATTGTCATTTGCGGGCCGTGCCTCTGCGGCGCATTCTGCTGTCATGCATCAACCAGCGTTACATTGACCGAGCGCCATTTACCCAGCGGCCATATACCCAGCGCCATTTACCCAGGATGACATGGCCGTGCTACCACATAGTTTCTAGATATTTAGATATCTGCCGGCGCCTAACAAACGAGCGCAAATAGTAAGCGAGAACGTTATCGAAGGCGAGACCCCCTCGCTTTGTCTGTGCCACCCAATCATAAAAGTAGATGCAATAGGATGCACATCTTCTCGTCCCTACGACTTCTGCATCAACCTTTTCCAAATCTCCTGTAAGCGACTGGCGTCAGATTCTAGACAGCTCATCCTCAGACAGCGGTAATCGCACACAGTCTTTTCATTTTCTAAACAAGTCACTAGTCTTCACTTCGCAGACAATGACTTTCACGGATAGCCCTCCCTCTCCAGAGCAGCTTGCTGCCATCCCTATCAAAAATGGCAAACCCGGGACTGCAAGTGAAAATTCCGATAACGATGAGAAGAATGAAGCCACCGATAAAGAATCTCCTAAAATCGCCGAAACAGGAGCTTCTCTCCCAGTGGCGGTGGAAAAAGAGACATTCAGACAGAAATCTTCTCACGTCCCCAACGAAGGCTTCTTGGCGTGGATCCAATGCGCTGCGGCTTTTTGCATCTTCTTCAACACTTGGGGACTTCTCAACTCCTTTGGTTTGAATTCACTGAAGTCAAAATTGAGATCATAAGTTGATACAAGTACCACAGGTGTCTTTCAGTCCTATTACGAACAAACGCTTCTTCGAACATCGTCCCCTTCAGATATATCATGGATTGGTACCATCCAGTCCTCCTTCATCATGCTGGGCTCCGTATATGCTGGCCCACTTTATGATTGGGGATATCTTCGTTCCCTGATCGCCACTGGATCGTTTATGCTCGTTTTTGGCATGTTCATGACAAGTCTGGGTACCAAATACTGGCATCAAATCCTCTCTCAAGGATTATTCATGGGAATAGGTCTGGGTTGTTTATTTATGCCAGCTACGGGCGTTATCGTCTCTTACTTCACCAAAAGAAGGGGGCTTGCCATGGGCATCGCCAGCTCTGGAAGCACTATCGGTAGGTGCTCTCAATATATGAATAATAGCTGCTAATTGACCCTAGGTGGAATAATCTACCCCGTAACATTCTCTCAGCTCATCAATCGAATTCATTTCGGATGGACAATCCGTGTCATTGCATTTATCATGGTCTTCTTGTCGATTCTGCCAGTTTTGGGGATGAAAATGCGATCCAAGCCTCCTGCAGTCCGTCGTATATTTGATGCTAATGCTTGGAAGGATCCTGTTTATTCGCTTTATGCATTCGCTCTCTTCATTGGGTACGCCGGCATGTATATTCCATTCTTCTACATTCAGCTCTTCTGTTTGGAAAAAGGTATCCTTACAAAGTCCCTAAACTTCTATCTGCTACCCATCATCAACGCTACTGGATTTTTTGGCCGTATTGTAATGTTCCTTCTGCTCCCCCCGTCGAACTCTTTTGCTAACTTCCCCAGTTTTTTGGCCATTTGGCTGATAAGATTGGGCCCATGAATGCCTTTGCGATGGCTAGTGGAGCATGCGCTGTCCTTTTATTCGGGTGGATGGGAATTCACAACGAAGCCGGTGTACTCGTCTTTTGTGTCTTATACGGGTGGTGCTCGGCTGGACTTATTACACTTCCAGCAACAGTCGTAGCCGTAGTGCTATGCCCCGATATGCGACAGTATGGTGTTCGACTTACCATGCAGTTGGTGCCATCTGCAATTGGCCTTCTAATTGGGAACCCAATTGCAGGTGCTCTCCTTACAAGAGGTTGGATATCGTTGCAGGCTTTCTCTGCTGCGACAGTCCTTGGATGTACCCTACTTACGGTTGTTGCACGTATATTGAAGGTTGGTTGGAGAATAAATCGCAATTGTTAAATAAAAATCAGTTGACTCAATCTGATCATGGGGGGCTCGAGGGAGCGGCTCGCTTATGGAGGCTCTTTCATCGGTCAATGGAGCAAAACGGGAGCATGATATTTTAACTATGATTAATAAATAATTGTCACGGACGAAATAGGAAAAATTTACCCTGTATTTTGCCATGAACCTTGTTCTTTTGTCACACATTGAAACCTGCAGGGCGCGCATGATCAACCTGATAGGACTCAACGTTAAGGAAACACTGTACCCCACCGAGGTTAACCATTGTGGCCCCTCAGCTATCTAACCTACTCTTGCTGCTTTCATGGCTTCCAATTTTTCCTTTGCGGAATTTCATAAACCCCTATTCAATATGCCCGCCGCATCGCGTGCAGATAATTGGAGCGGATTCCACAGTGATATCGTTCTAAATGAATGGGAGGTTTTGCAGGAATCAATCAAAGAAGATGCGAGCCCAGTGTCTCTCACTGGCTTCAACCTCGGGCTTTCTCAGATTGTTTCCATTGCCCGGTGAGCATACAGCACTCAAAGACTTTAATTAAAAGCAATAGCAAACTAATAAGCCATTTTAGTCATGACGTTAAAACGGATATCAATTTCTCAGAGACAAAGGCGTTGGAACCTAGCATTGATATTCTTGGCAGGAGTTTGGAAGATGGTGGAGTTATTTATGGTATTCGAATTCTCCCATGCTTGGTAACTTCTTTCTAACACTCTAGGTGTCAACACTGGTTTTGGTGGAAGTGCGGATGTCCGCTCGAAAAAAACAACAGAGCTTCAGCGGGTGCTCATTCGAGAGCTACATTACGGAATTCTTCCTGTGGGGGCTCGGGACGCTTCGCCGGGCCCACTGGAAGAATCCATCAAACAGCACTCCTATGATTCAGATGATACCATCGAGTTAGCCCACCTACCACGGACCTGGGCTCGCGCAGCCATTTCAATACGTCTTAATTCTTTACTTAAAGGATACTCTGGGATCAGATTGGTTGTCGTGGAAAGGATGAAAGACTTATTGGATTACGATATTATTCCTATGATACCTGTTCGAGGAAGCATCTCAGCTTCGGGAGATTTGAGTCCTTTATCTTATATCGGAGGAGCAATTCAAGGAAAATCAACAATCCGAATAATCTCTCGCACGCATGCAAATCTCTATGCCGATCATGCTTTTAGCATGATCGGCCTAGAGCCGGTAATCTTACAAGCCAAAGAAGGGCTAGCCATCGTGAACGGTACAGCAATATCGGCCGGAGCAGGAGTGCTGGCACTTCACGATACCCATAGCCTAGCTGTCTTGGCGCAACTTCTTACCGCTATGAGCGTTGAAGCTCTAACTGGAACTGCTGAGAGTTTTCATCCCTTCTTTTCTGAGGCTAGACCTCATCCTGGCCAGGTAGGCCTCTAGTAACACCTTGAGCACGCAGAGGCTAAATTTCGACAGATAGAAGCTGCTTCAAACATTCTCGCATTTCTGGAAGGATCTAAGCTGACAAAAGTCAATGATGGAGTTGAGGCGACCTTACGCCAGGACAGATATTCCATACGGACAGCACCACAATGGATTGGACCTGTTTTGGAAGATCTTGTGTTAGCCCATCAGCAAATGTCTATTGAGTGCAATTCAGCCACTGACAACCCCCTCATCACCCCAGCAGGAGAGTTTCTACACGGTGGGAATTTTCAAGCTAAAGCCGTGACTGCCGCCATGGAGAAAGCTAGGCAAGGTGTACAGTCAATTGGCCGCATGCTATTCTCGCAGTGTACGGAAATTATCAATCCAGCGACAAGCCAGGGGCTGCCTCCAAATCTTGTCGCTGAGGATCCGAGCATCTCCTTCATATTCAAAGGTACAGATCTCAATATTGCAGCATTGCAGGCGGAACTTGGATTTCTATCAAATCCAGTGAACCACGTTCAAACCGCAGAAATGGGAAATCAGTCATTGAATTCTCTCGCTCTAATATCGGCTAGATATACTCATACGGCAAACGAAGTTCTTTCTCAGATGATGGCCGCACATCTCATCGCCCTCTGCCAGGCTCTCGATCTTCGTGCTATGCACCTCCAGTTTCTAGAGTCTTACTATCCCCACTTTGTTGTAATGGTCACGCAGAAGTATCTCTTGCAAAAGGAAATGTTCAGAGAAGCCCTGTCGGCAGATGAACTACTAGTCCTTCTTTGGGACAAACTTCTCAAGTCTTTTGATGCAACTGTCAGCACAGACGCTGACGAACGTTTCAAGACTATTGCTAGATCGCTGAAACCAGTCATTCTAGATCATCCTGACACGATTGTTACTTCAGCTTCATTCCAAACACTGGAAAACTTCACCAATAGCCTCGAAATTTCACTGCATGACGCTTGGACAACACACCGAAATGCCTATTTGGAACATGGCGGACTGGGAGCGACCAATTATTTGGGACGAGGATCGAAAAGCATGTATAGATTTGTACGCCAGTCACTTCGAATTCCTTTTTTGTGTACCGCAAAATTGAGAACACCAGCATCTGAAACGGACCCAACAGACAAGTTCGCCCCCACCGTAGGATCATACACCGGTCTCGTTTATCGTGCATTGAGAAATGGTACACTTGCAAAGGTAGCAGTTGATATCTTAAGGGAAGCTCGTTGAACTTCTGTCGGCTCATCTGCTATTTGTATGATTTTCACAGGAAACAGAGCACCACTAGGCGCTGATCAAATAAGATGTACATCTAAGATCATAATTATCTAGAAGTCGAAATATATCTCATTTGTGATGCACCACTTCTCAAATGCAGTTTTAACAAGGCCACTGTTGGTAGCATTTTGATGCCTCTAATCTAGACGTAAATCTTCATACTTTGTAGCGACTGTTGGAAAGCTAACCGAGTTCTTGCTCATGAAATTAATACGGCTAGTTTTATTATTATTACTATTATTACGAATAATTTATTATCTACTTACTATATGCTCGTCATATATATTATCATTTCTTCATTCTAATTTTAAACTTGTAAAGAGCGTAAAAACATATTAATCAATTAATTATTGCTTCATCTACACCCCTCTTCAATATTACCCTTCGTATAAGATTATTGCCTAATAATAGCAGGATTGATAAGCTACATTAGATCTAGACCGGAGACTATTAGATCTCATCCAACTTCAATCTCACCGAAAACAGTGTCTCGTGCATCCTAGCAGAGCTGATGCTGACACTATTGGGTTATTGGCCATGTGAGGTCTTTTGATTCACTAATCATAACGGTCCAGGGTTCTGTATAGAGACATCAAAAGGGCGATCATATGTGAGCACAATGTTACCATGATACCAATGCCATGGATCGTTAGAAAAAAATACAGCAGGTTGGGTCGTATTTCCTAGGGGAATCGCAGTGAAATGAAATGCTATTCGGGCTTAGTAGTCCGGATGCAATTGTCCCAATATCGATGCACTTATGGTGAAACAGCCACCCACATATACGAACAGTTTCTAACAGTTGCGATTGTGACATGGGGGTCTGAAAATATACAATCTATGATCACCAGTCTGTTGATCTATCTCTCCCCCTGCGCTGTATACTTCAATCAACATGAATCTCTTCCGAGAGGGAGAGTGAGTGAGATTCTGTGCGACCTGCCCATCCTGTCCATCGACCCTCAAGCACACCTGTCAGAGACTTGAATAGACTAGGGTATGCTCTCTGTACTTTAGGTGATGCTTGGGACCTTTAAAGCCGGCTAGAATATAAACATAATTGACAAATTCGTTCACCAATTCAATCGTTTGTTATTACGTATCCACCATCATGGAGAGCTCTGAAGACGAAAGTGCGTATAATGGCTATCAAGTGGTAATTGCAACGACGATGATCCTCCTTATCACAACTGCTCTTCTAGGGCTTCGAATTTACGTTCGTAACATGACCGCAGCTGAGCGAGGCTGGGATGACTACCTTCTACCGCCAGCGTGGCTGTTTCTCTTGGGTCTTTGCATAATCATGTACAGTATGGCTTTTACCACCGAAGAATCTATCGGGATGCTGACATAGTATGGTATAGTAGCCGTTCTCACAGCGGGAGTGGGAAGACACATTGATTCTTTCAGCGATCCTAGCAAACTTGTCAGATTACTGAGGCTTGTCTACATCTTGGACTGGTTCTACGTTCCTACAAACATGCTTTCCAGACTCTCCGTGGTACTCTTATATCTTCGAATATTCACCAACAAAGTAGCGAGAATTTGCTGTTGGGTGGTTTTCGCGTTCCTTATTGCTAATGCCCTGGCCGGAATTATATCTGCTAATTTGGAATGCTTTCCACTTGCTTACGCTTGGGATAAATCTATCGAAGGGGGCCGTTGCTTTAATCAATTCGCCTGGTGGAAATTTTACAACATCCCCAACCCTACTGCAGATGTTGCAATACTTCTTCTTCCTGTGCGGACTGTTTGGAACTTGAGAGCATCAATTGGGCGGAAGATTGGAATATCATTAATATGTTTAACTGGCAGTGTGTACGTGCAAAGCTTCAAAGGTCAATTGACAAGCAGAGCGATACTGACGACTTTAGGGGCATCATCGCATCTTGCGTGCGAACCATCTTCTTTTTTACTATGAATCTCGAATTGGACGCATTCTGTAAGCGCTCAAGCTTTGGATTTTCTCTGCATCAACAACTAACGCAACGTAGGGGCCAGTACTCCTACACTCACCTGGACAATTGTCGAAAGCGGGATGTACTTTTCGGCGGCCTGTCTTATTGGCCTTCGTCCGCTTCTCGGCAAATTACCACAATGGACGAAGAGACGATTCATGACCAAGAGTGCTTCACAGGTTAATTATAGACCTTCGATGTTTGGTTCCGGCTCAAAAGGGAAGTCTCTAGTGTACAATGACCTTGACTCATTAGCCGAAATTGTGAATACTAATGGAGATCTTGAACTGGGCACTAACAAGATGCACGGTATATTGACAGAGATTGGAAGACATGATTCGGGGGCAGACAGCATTGGAGAGCCTGGACAGATTCGGGTGAAGACTTCCATTGAAATCAGTTGCTAGCAAGGAACAATTTGCTTGGGTTATTCATCCAATGCGCTACCTTGTACTTAACGCATATTACTCAAGATATGTTTTGGAGGAACATCAAAACCTCAGAACCAAACACTTCTACCTCCCATGGAGACAATACCCTCCACGTACCATTTCCTGTAACCCTGAGACTTGAAAAAAAGATTGGGGGCTAATAAGGAAAAGGAAATGGCGAAAGCAGGAGACTGAAGAAAGAATTCGCACTTGGCGACGAACACTGCCTGAAACTCTGTCTCTACAGCTCTTTCAGAGAATTAACTGTGTACTGTATTGTAGTGTGGTAGCCAAGCCGGCCAATTGCAACACATTGGCTAGTCGGCGAAGAGGATGTTTCTCCAAAACGAGCGTGGACTGCAGATGCCTCGTCGATTCTTACGAAGTAGGGTACCCTTGCCAGAATGTTGCACGCTTACCTATCCGGCTCTTTGCTGTACGGCGTAGATACCGGGTTGCCCAGAGCCCGGCTGGCTGTGACAGACGTTGAAAATGTGCCGGAAGGATGCATATATCAAATGCTGTGGTGGTGAGACAAAACAGAAGTAATATTCCCTCCCCCTCACCCCCACGAGCAGGCAATGACGACAGAATTCAAGGGAGGCAGTCTGACAGCCTGGCCTCTGTGCTTACTGTTACACAAGACTGCCCGCAGCTAGGTGGATCTAGCTATCAGGCTAGATAGACATCGTGATATTCGCTAGGCAAATAAAACAGCAAGCAAGCATACCACGAAATACAACAAAACTACAAAGCTACTTGCAATGCCTTCTGCCGAAGTTCTGATCACGGGGGCTACTGGCTTCATTGGGTTCAAAGTCTTGCTGGCCGCCCTCGAGGCTGGCTACATTGTCAGGGCCGCCATTCGATCAGCATCGGCCTCGGAACCTATTCTCACAAATGCTAAGATCAAGGCTCTCTCAAATGGAAACAATCTCTCTTTCGTCGAAGTTCCCGACATTCTCAAAGACGACGCCTATGACCAGCCCATGGAAGGGATTGTTTATGCCATCCATATCGCTTCACCACTCCCACTGCCTTTCAGGGATCCGCAAGTAGACATCATCCAGCCAACCGTCAAAGGTGCAGCAAACTTGCTCACTTCAGCCCTCAAAACTCCTTCAGTCAAACGGGTCGTCATCACATCTTCGATCGTTGCAAACATGCTCTTTCCACCCTCTTCGCTAGCGGAAACCACAGCAGAATCCCGCATTCCCGACATCGAAGGCCCTGTCGATGGAGTATTTCCAGCCTATTGTGCTGCGAAGATCGCAACAATCAACGCAGCCGATAAGTTTATCCGGGAGAAGAAACCTACCTTCGATGTCATAAATGTGATCCCTGGGTTCGTTTACGGCAAGAACGAGAAGGCAACAGATGTCAAAGGGTTGATGACTGGATCTAACCGTCTGCTACTTGGAATCATATTAGGACAGACATTTGACATGCCCCGACTCGCAGGCGCTGCCCACGTTGACGATGTCGCACGTGTCCACGTGGAGGCTTTGGGTGACAAGGTCCATGGATCACAGGATTTTGGCGTTACGATCCCCATGGTATACGATGATGCTTTCGAGATCGTGAAGAGGAAGTTCCCAAAAGCTGTGGAGGAGGGTGTATTCACGCGGGGTCATCAGCCAAGCCAAGCTGTGAAATGGAATGCTAGTAAAACGGAAGATGTGTTTGGATTCAAATTCAAGACCTATGAGGATATGGTCGTTGATGTGGCACGTCAATACTTAGAACTCTCGGGAAAGGTGCTTGGTTGAGAAGTGACTCGACGATCGTGTAGCTGAGAGAGAAAGGCGAGAAATTCTGATATTGCAATGAAAAATAAAATAGCTAGATTTCATTCCACACAGTATGTTACTCCCAGGATTTCCACCACAAGCCTTCCTTCCGTGCAGTAATGATCATGTTCATTTTGGTCTGTTTCGCCACCCAGCCTCCCTGAACATGCCATTCTCGCTCGGGATGTGCCAATACAGCATCGAAGTGTCTATAAAACTCGACGACTAGCTTGCATATCTGCATCATCGCAATGTTTTTCCCTATGCATAGTCGAGGCCCTGCCCCAAACTTGATTTAATGCGTCAGTGCTAATCCGATACAAGCCCGAATCCGTGGAAAACTTACGGAAAACAGGTTTTTTTTCATTTCGCTTAGTTTTTCTTCTGATGCTTCGAGCCAGCGCTCTGGTCTGAAGGCTTCCACGCTTCTTCCGAATATTTCCTTGTTTCGATGAAGCACCCATGCGTTGACACCCACGATAGTACCTCCAGGAAGAGTATATCCATCGATGGTAGCACCGTCTGGGGGAACTACACGCTCAAGTATGAGGCCAGTGTTGGCATGAATGCGAAGTGATTCATGAATCACGGCATTTCTGAACACCCCTCATCAGTATAATCTGTAAATACCTCCTTCTTCAGGTCACACGTTATTACTTACAAATATGGAAGGCTAACAACCTCACTGTATGGAATCGGTTGTGAGAGAGGATGCTTAGAATCCACGGTCTTAATCTCAGCTCTGAGAGTATCAAGTACGCGTGGTGTTCTAGCAATATAATAGAGAATTGCCCGAAGCGTAATTGCCAGGACATCGTGACCAGCCATTCTGAGAAGTTAGCAATCCAAGTAGTTTCTCTATTAGAGCGAGTACTTACAGATTGATATAAAGCGACCCCGCCACCTCTTCAATTGAAAGTTTGTCTGGTTGTGCTTCGTGGAGTTTCAAGAAGCTATTGAGCATATCGGGAGCGCTGTTTGGATTTTTTTGACGCTCCTCGATTTGGGCAAAAGTATACTAAAACCTTTTCTTGAGTAAAATGCTCTAAAGGTTGCAGCTGGGGTGTTACCATTAGCAAAGGGTTGGGTGTCTTAACCGCTGAATATGACCTTGTCAATGCATACATAAAAGCGAGAACCGGTGCTTGGCCGGCCTGTAGCCAATATAATTAGCAAATCTTGGAGTCGAAAACTGCACTAGGGAGTCTTCATAATCTTACCAGTCCAGTCATATACAAGATATAATCAGCAGTTGCAATCATTTTTCGGACATCTTTTCCGCTTTCGAGAAACCCAAAACTTTTAGAGACGTTTATCTCGCCCAGGCAATCGAAAGAATAAAGATGGACCCATAAAGACATGTCCAGCTCCACACTACCACCTGCACCAAGTTTTTTCAGTTGATTTGTGAACATCATGACAGAACGATCAATCTGTGGCTCTAGGATGAGGACTGCATTTTTGGTATAAAGACCAGATATGGTTTTCTTGAAATTGGTGTGATAGTTGACATCTTGAATCGAGAATAGATGCGGAAACCGTGATCCTTTATAGATTGGGCTAGAGTTTCTGTAAAAATCGGACTATTGAAATGAAAACATTAGAATGCGAGAGGAGGAGAGAAGCAGCTCGCCCTACTGCACCTTAGGAAATGCGGTTCTCGAGCCGTGGATCACATGTAAAGCCTCGGGGCTTGCAAACGAAACGTGTTTTGGACCAATTCGAACGACAGGCCCGTATTTTTCGTGGATTGCAATGTTTCTCTGCGGCATTTCGCCTTTAAGCACGGCTAGGATCTTCCAGAAGTTGGAAAAACTGGCAGAGAAGGGTCCTGGGATGGTGGAAAGTCCATCACGGTAGCGGGTGTATACGAGTTGGCAAAGGCCAAAAGCAAGGAAGGCTAGAACAACCTTAATGAGCAAAAGCTGGCCCATGGCGATTTAGAGGTAGAATGGATTGAATGTATTCAAGGAATTTCAATTCAAGAAGTGGGCCGGTCTTTCCAAGTACTCAAGGGAAAGGGAATGGGGTAGAGGAAGAGAGGTACGCTTATCAAAGCGACAAGCTTCCCCTTCCTACGCTTTTCAATATGCCGAGCCGCCATGATCTACCCCGTCCCACAGAAACGATTTCAGCTTTCTCCGCAATGTAACCCAATACCAACCGCATTTGTATTGCCAAAAGGCTGCTATGCAGTCAGCAATGCAATCAGCAACGCAGCCAGCACGTAATGCATCGGACGAATCTAGCTCTGCCCGCTGAAAAGCTTTCGGGTTCCAATGGCAGTGTAACCCACCCGCGGCCAATGAAGCAAGAGAATTGGTGGAATGTAAGGGGCTCTTGACGGGTTCTTGCACTGGGTAAAACGATTTCACATGTTTATGCATACTGGAAGCAGCCGGATAACGAGACAATGCAAATTGATACCTATTTAGAACACTGACTAGGGGGGAGTCAAGAGAAGTTGGCTAACCAAGTATGTCTGTAAGTCTCAATGTCGAGGGTTTTTCTTTCTTCCTTAGAGTGTGGCTGTTCAAGCATGGGTTGCGCACAAGTTGTGGGATAGGCTTTATCGATCTGTAATTCGCGGGGGAATAGTTGGCAAGGGCATGCTGCAGAAAGGAACCACACCCAGAACTCATCTCGCGCCATGAACAATTACGTTTACCGCCTTCCTAAAATATCTATTGCTGTACACCTGGACTTTATCATTTATTGGTACTTCTCAAAAATCCAACTATTGGATAGTAGGGCCCGAAGAAGCGACGACTGGGGAAGAAAGTGAGAAGTGTGTTTGTGGCATAGCATAAACCTTCTAAGTGGTTGCTTATATCCCCCAGTAGTTGGCAAGCTAGTTGTCTTAATGTGGTTGAGTGCGTTGATTTGTTGGTGTTTTGTCTCCTGCGTACCTTGAATAAAATTCATCTGGCAAGCTATCGACTGCTACTGGACGACGACGACTTAGTTCTCGCATGGATCCTCTGTGCGTAGTTGCTTATGGGTAAAGAAAATCCTTTTTTTTGCGTGCCTTTACTCGTGATTACTACATTTTCCTTTGTTTTGTTTTGTTTTTTTGAAGCTTTACTCCATACAGGAGGAGCAGGCTCTCACGTCCAGGAGGTTGTATTTGAGAATCCAAGCATACTTGTGAATCGGGTGAGACTAGCTTATGCTCTCAGCTAGCTATGCGGGTTCTCAAATGCCTTCTCGAGCTTCTATCGTGGCTTTGTATCTACGAATCTTTATTGCAAGACTGGCCAAAATATCCTCCTAGCTTCTCATGTTCTATCTCTTCAGTCTCTTGGCATCCCAAGCTATTTCCACCTGCCTTGAATGCAGGCCGCTTTTATTACTCTAAGATAGGACCACCCCTGAAAGCGCCTGTTTCAACCTCTTTCTTGTTTTCACAATAAGCTTTCTTTTGAGCATAACATGAGATATCATGATCGTGGTTCTTCCACAGCATAACATCAAAGGCACAAAAGGCCGGCATTGTGGTGGTCTTTTTATGGGGAAGCCTATTCGTAGCCGTCAATACTTACATGTTTCTGCTCGTTCTAACAATGAACAGGGAGATCATTGTATCATGCATACGAAAAACACCTTCTTCAACTGTGCACATGAGTCTGAAACAGATCCGACATGTAAGTGTTTAGCTCTCATGTCACTCGAAAACCACTAACGATTTATAATAAGGTCGAATGTTTCATTAGTTAGCTGGACTATTGTGGAGAGTGGAATGTACACTTCTGCAGCTTGTCTAGTCGGCATTCATCCTGTCACCTCTCGAGCTTCACAATGGCTAAAGAGAAATTGGCCTCCCACAGGTCTCTACTTAGCTGGCGAGCTCGAAAGCCTATACAGACCCTGAGCCATAATCATGACTCTACTCCCTACATCTTCAAACCGAATATGGGTAGCCATATGGAACTGCAGTCCTTTGATCAAGAGCGGGAACATGATACTCGGGGATTTGTGGGTGATGGAGTTATTCACGTTACATCAGAGATACATCTGACTTCAGACAAAGAAAAGGTTTAGCATGTCTGAATCGTCCCCATTTGGGGAAGGCGCCTCCGGCAGTAGCACATCTGTACATAAGTTTAAGATAAGAATCCCACAGTCAGAAGCAATCAAGCTTCCATCATCATAGTAGCGTTCCTAAACCGACCAATATCATTTATCTATACATTGGAATATGTAGGGCCTAGATGCGATTATGAGATTTAGATGACTCCATTAAATGAATCCCGGGACAGTGTTACGATAGAGTGTATAGCAACCGCTCCTTCTTGAGTAGACCATTTAACATTTCTCAAGTCCTGCTTGCCTGCATATTTGCTGTTTCTTTCACTGCCTTTATGTTACACATACAGTTAGTTATCTACAATCTCATGGCACATTTAACCTAACATGCAGCATGGTGGACGCATGGTTCTTTCAATCGTCGATGAGCGGGCCCAAACGGATCCCCAGAGTCCCTGGGACGAGGGGAAGAATGATCCTTAGCTGATATTCCACACTTCCAGAACAACAGGTAAGCCAAGATCAAGTGATACTTACCTTGAAAGCCCAACTACTGAACAAATATGCATTTTAGGTCATCACATACACGCATAGGATGATGGCAGTTCCGGATATAGCTGCACAACTAGCAGAGGATAAGGAAACTCATTTGCACCATTCATGTATTCAAGAGGTGATACAAGCCTCTCCCTTTAATACATGTGGGTTATCTCGTTTCGTCCCGAATCTTTACTGATACATTACACTCTGCAGTTCGTAGGGATGTTGATGGTCTTGTCTACGAGCACTTTTATCTACGCGGTAATTGTACTGGAACTATCAAAACCTCCTTTCACTAGAGACACTAGAGACATCTTGAGATTTGGCAAAGTGGACTATGCCCTCCTCGTACTCGCTACTGTCGATACACTCTGTCAAGACCCCTCTGGCCTGGCTGCACTGCAGAACTGCATGAAAACTGTGAACTTAAATAGCTTGTCACTTTTTTATTTCTTTTTCTAGCGTTTGATTTTATCTCTGAGATTTTTGGCCGGGATATAACTAAAGCTTTAGACTAGTAAATGAAATAAGGAGACTGTTGGAACATAGGGAAAAGGGTATATAGTCACGTGCCTTGATAAGTCATTAGCTTGGCTGGCTACTTCAGCATTTTCGATCCTTACGATCTTCTTCCTTCTGGAGCCTACTAGTAACAATGAATTCATTATGAAATAAGCCATTCCAGTGCACTAAGATGATACCTACAGAGACAAAGCATTTTAATTTAAAAATTACTCACTTTATCTACAATTTTCACTTTGTTCCTTTCCACAGAATCACTTCCCAAGACTCTACTAATCTCCCCATCTAGCTAACTCTCTATAACGAATTCTGATCATTCATAGCACCCCCAACGCCCAGCCAATTAGGAAAAAGCTAAGGCACAAGTCAACGCCAAAGTGCAGAAGCCTCTTAGTACTGATAGCCGTTAGCAATCAATCTTCTACACCCCCAATATTTATTTTATGCTTAGCCCTCACTAAGGGGATATTCCTCTACATCACCATTGCCATGACGAACATGACGACTATTCTGTAGCTCAGCACCATTGATATTGTGTAGTTCAGCATCATTGCTCTTTCCACTGTCTACACTCTTCACTTGCCGCTTCTCCTCTTCAGCACCCAATCCCGTCTTCGTCTCCGTATGAGTCTTTAACAACTCTTTCTTTTGAGAAATCCCAAACGAAGCAATGAGACCTAATGCTGCGCATACAGTGTAGAAAAGCCAGACTCGAGCTAAACTCTTCGTTGCTGCATCTTTGAAAACATATTGCTGGTGGGGATTGAGAAATGGAACTGCGTCATATGCAATGATGGTGTTACCACCGGCCAGTTGTTCAGCGAGCAAGGGCGGAATTCCCGAGACGAGGAAAGAGGATAAGTAGGTGCGTAGTGCGGTTTGGAAGATAACTTGGCCGATTACGACACTCATGGCGGAAGCTACCATACGAATAAATCCGAATGATGAGGTAGCGACTGCGACGTCGGCCTGCTTGAGCATTGATTGCAGGGCGATCAACGGAGCTTGGAAGTTTGGAGCAATACCAAATGCTACCAGGATTTGGAAGGTTATGGTGCGTGGCCAGTCTCTATTTGGGGGAAAGTTGATAAAGAGACCCAGGGATGCTGTGAGGATGACCATGGAAAGGCGGATGATGGGAATAAAACGACCGGTCTTCTTGATAAAAATTCCAGTACCAATACTCCCAATGCCAAGAGGACAAGCACCTGCGAGGAACCAAACACCTGATTGAATTGGAGAACCATGCAGAACGATTTGGAAATAGACGGGAAGGAAATAAGAGACTCCAATAAATCCAAGCCCATGGAAGAAAACCACGAGGAGGATAGAGATGTTGGGGAGAGAGCTGAATACTCTGTAGGGCATCACTGGGTATTTAGCAAAGCTTTGCGAGATTCCGAAAATAATATAAGTAACAAGGCCGAAGGTGAGGAGGCAGACGACTGTAACGGACTTCCAGGGGTGGGTGGTGCCTCCAAATTGTAGACCAAAGAGGAACATGAGGGTTGCACCTATGACAGTGAGGGCTCCAATCCAGTCAATGGCCTTTAGGCCTTTGAAAAGGGGAGTCTTTGGTGATTGTATCTTGAGGAAGAACACTAAGATTAAGAGAGACAATGCGTCAAGGGGTAAATTGACTGTAAAATATTAGTATCATATATTGGTGGGTTACTTGTAGTAACGTACTCCAGAAACACCATCGCCATGACACCTTCTCTGAGAATACACCGCCTGTTGGAGAAGATTTAGCCTCGTATCTATAGCCATTTCCCTCCACAACTTACCAAGAACAGGACCAACAGCAAAAGCGATGGCCCATACAGCCCCAACCATACCGAAATACATCCCACGTTCTCTGATACACTGTTAACACTGGTCCATCCTTCCCACCGTAGACCACGAGCTTACCTCTCACTGAACAAATCTCCTACACAAATGCTAACTAATGTAATTAACCCACCACCACCAGCACCCTGCACAGCTCTCGCAGCAACCAATGCCCCCGAGGTTTTTGCCAACGCGGCCAACAAGCTACCCACCAAGAAAATTGTATTCGCAATGATCAACACCGGTTTCCTCCCAAAGATATCACTAATCTTCCCCCAGAACGGTACAGACGCGGCATTAGCAAGCAAGTAAGCGGATCCAATCCAAGCAAAGCCGGAATCATCAGCCCTTAAAGAACGGGCGATTGTAGGGAGCGCAGTGGTGATGATGACCATATCGATAGCAGCAAGGAAGACGGCTATGCAGAGTGCAAGCATGATGAGGAGGGTAGTGCTACGGCTGCGAGCAGGAGTTGTTAGGGAGGCATCTTCGTTGCTGGCAGTTTCGAGGGCGATGGGTGAAGGAGAATGTTGTTGGTCTGGGTGGACGAGAGTGGCTTGGGATATTTGGGACGAGAGGTGGGCCGGTGGAGGAAATCGAGGGACTAAGGCCGCTGCTGAGCCGTAGGGGAGGTGAGGGGGACCCACGAGAGTGGTTTGTGAGGCATTCATAGAGTATGCATCTCGAGCTGTGGAAGTGCGGCGAGACATTTTGATGGACTTGAGGCTCGAGTATTGGCCTTGAGTATTGTGCAGTTGGGAGAGAAGTCAATGAGGTATTGTACAATAATCAACAACACCAAATCATTTCAGTTGGCGGAGGGGAAAGGTTTACAGATTGTGAAGGTTTTTGTGAGTGAAATATTGGAGTGGGAAAGAAAATGGTGGCACTGAATCAATCGGCAATTTTGTGTTGCTTGACCGCTAGCATTCACCTCAAATGGCAGGTACGACCCGAGTCGGAAATTATGCCTCCACGTTGAATTATTCATAAGTCTTAAACAAACAGAACGGATATAACTAAGCAAGAGCATCTAAAATTATACTATTATTTCGCTAGGAAGATTCCCAAATCGCTTTTAAATATCGAGTTTGCTAATAGGTGGGTAAAAAGCATAATCGTAAAGGGAGCAAAAGCTTAGATTCAAAAGAGCAGAAGAGGAATGCGTACAATCTGGTTTGAAGTAGTGCTCGACTTGACCAAGAGTGAAAGGAAGAAAAGCACAGATTAGGAAGGGAGAGAAGAACAGTCAAACGAAAATCTCAGTACTCTTTATCCAATTTCGGTCAAAACTTGACTTGGTTTCAATTTTTAGCATTAACGCTTCTACGCGTCATCTTTCCATCTCACGTATGAGAGGAAAAGGGGTAAGACGATAAGCGAGCTTGACTTTATTGGCGAAGTCACAACAATAAAATGTTAAGCTGAAGTTGAGGCCAAGCAAAAGTAACGTGGGAGGAAGGCTGCAATATGTAATCTATAGCGTTATAAGTAGCCTAACTAGGGAAGTCTTTGAGGCTGGTAGGATGCAGATGTAGGGGAAAGAAGGGAGTCTCTTTCATCAAATAAAAGATAGGAAAGCCCAAAATCAAATTAAAACAATACTGGCAAATGCAGAACTGTAGGAGGTAGGATACGTCGATTTAGAGTTGAAAAATTATATTAAGTAGTCTAAAGAATGAAGGTCGTAAGGACCATAGGGATATCATACTTTACGGATTAGAAAGTCATGTGATCAACTAACACATACTCCCTTGAGATATCCATGTAATGTAAATCTCTGCTCAACAATTATTAATTTTGAAACGGGACAAATAATTTTTAGTGCCTTAAAGCGTAAAGTGAGGTGTAGAAGAGAGAGTGGGATTTTGCAGAGGGGTTACATAACAACATGGATGATACAATGATCAGGCTAGAGGCCTAGGAGTCACAGAGCGTTGTAGAACGAGATTCCATCGGCCGTCTCTTCAAAGATCTTCCAATCATTAAAGACTACCATTTGTCATCTCAAACCCCCTCAGCAACGCGAATGTCTCAGCCCAGCAACACAAGCCATCACTATCCTCTACACAAATCTTCTAACGTGCAATCTGCACTATCACCATACTTTGTTCCACGCATGTAAGAAGCCGAGATCTGTGTTTCTGTACACTTGCCACTATTTCTTCCAGAAGCATCAAACCTAGTTTAAGAAGTGATAGATTTGATCTAAGACATAGATCATAATCGCCGATCTATTGATCTTAAACATCTTGTGACTTCATAGGCAGCACGGGGTTGATGCTAGAATATCTGAGGAAGTAACTCTCCACTTAAAGATCATTCTGCACTCATCATTCTTCCTTCAAGAATCAAATCACACACCCACAGTTCAATAAATTTATTCTCCTTTCAATAGTCATTCTGAAGTTACTCTTCTTCAATCGCCCTCCTCTGAAATCAATTCACCTTTTTCCAACAGCTGCATAACTTTCCCCAACACCACCACACTAAATGGAATAGAAGAGTGAAAAATGGGACATCAAAATCAAAGTACAATAGAACGGAATGGAATAAAAGGGGTCTTAAAAAAATCAAGTAGGCTTTACAAAAAAAAAACACTAAACACCATCCAGCTACTCCAGAAAACTAGGATAAATACCATAAACAGCGCTAAAACAAATCCCCAAAACAATAGGTATCGAGTCGTTAATAAATCATCCATCCCATCACAGCATGCACTACCACAACCCAGCTCCAAAAAACACCATTAACACCCATTCTCTGCACCACTGTCCCACTACTCTTCACACATCGCGGTTGAACACTATAGTAAATGGATAATTTGTTAGATTGCTAAAGGATATAGTGTAATATAAGTAAGGTGACAAAAGAGCAAATCAATCAATCAATGACACGAGATGCATGATATGATATGATATGAAATGCTAATTTTGAAACAATGAACGGGACTAGAGAAAAGCCCTCGAATCAAGAAGAGATACGTGCTATGATAAATTATTCAAGTTATCTTGCGCCGTAAAGACATTTCCTAATTCAAACACATATTTCATTAGCCCTAATTCTCGAAATCCAATTCCTACCTATTAAATACTCTTGGAACAAAAGAAAAGGAAAAAAACAAACCAATATTAAAATTATCCACCAAAATCACATTCGGAGTTCTCCCCCACTCAGCCCAACACAAATCCACTTGAGCACCAATACTACCACTTCCCGTCGCGGCATTTGTCGTCGCATCATCAAACACATCTGGGATATCAATCCCCAGGATATCGAGATCTTTGAAATGGTTCACGATGTACATCAATCCAGCACCGGAAGATCCCGGTGGTCGATCGAGGGCGCAGGTCGTGAAGGAGGTTACGTCGTAGGCAGTCTCGAAGAAATAGGAGAATTCGTCGAGGATATAAGGCACGACGCTAGTGTCTGCGTGGTAGTCTGGATAGGGTGTTAGATTTATGGGAGAGGGGTGGAGAGGGATGGGAGATGGGAGGTGAGAGACAAACCCATGAACATGACGAGACGGGTTCCGGCATCGATGAGTTGTTGATAAGTAGGCCAGTCATCAATAGCTAATTGAGAAGAAGGAGTAAATGCGTAGCTTGCAAGTCCACTTTCCACCATCGCAGCACCATAATCTATTTCCAAGTCAGAATCCTAAAATACGATAAACATTACTAAAAAAAAGAAAAGTTAAAACCGTACCAGCAACTGGAATTCCGTCCTGATTCGTAACTAAAAAAGTAACAACCTCATTCGGATTACTATCCAAAAAGGTCTTCACCGTCCCCAAATAAGTAACCAACGGCCCAGCATCAAGTTCAATACAAGACGTATGACACAGTTCAATCGTACCCGAACTATTATGAGTCTGGGCCTGGAGAAAACGGATTCCGTCGCTGAGTTGGTCGGCTACAGAGATGAGTTGGTTTTCCGTAGGGAGGATGCCGACGAATGCTGAATCGTGCGTGCCGATCAGTGTTACGTTGGAGTAGAGTCGAGAGCAGAATTCGGGATAGCCGTTGCAGGCTGTGTCTTTAGGTGTTGCTACTGCGGAGATAGGTGATACCAGTAAAAGTAGACTAGCGAGGAATGGGAGAGCCATCTTTCTCATATATAGTTGAGTATAATTGACTATTTTTTGACCCTAAGAATGAGTAGCTTGGCACTATAAAAGAATGAATAGTGGGGGAACAACCACAGGAACGAACGACTAGGTTAGTGGAGTTCTGATAGAGTATCTAGAAAAATTAAGAAAGAGACAACAACCTCGTCGTGCTTTATAGGAAGAAGAGAAGGTATGGTGTGGAGTGCTAACGAGTTGCCAAATCGGGGCAAACACATGCATCATAGGGACGATCAATTTCGCAGGGATCAAATGACATCTCTGAAGAATATCATAGTAGAGATCTGATGAACCCCCCAATTATCGCCTTCTCTGGCACATCTCCCCTACTCCTATTCGGTTAGGCCAAGACCCTGTCCTTCCTTCGAAGCTCAGCCAATGCCCGCTATTGGCCTGTAATTAGACCGACGTCCAAATCCAATACCTACGGAGTAGGCAGTAGGTAATCAGAAGATCGCAAATGCAATGTCCAAGATTCGCGCCCGTGGCCCACGGAGATTGCAACTGCACAAGAACGCCTAAAACAGGCCTCGGGAGGATCCTTTGACATTGCATTGTGCATGCGAATGATACCCCTTTTGCCCCGCACTTCGATCTATTTGTCCGGCAGATGTTATCATGGGCCACTTAGAGGCGCATGGCGCATTTCGCCTTCCCGATTCGATGTATTGTTCCTGGTGGCGTTGATAGAACTCGGCCCGCCTTTTTCTCCTGATTTTCTTTCGAACAAATAATCAGAGGAACCCTTATTTGGGCTAAAAGCTTTTGCCGATGGTAGATGAGTATGGCCACTTAGATGGGGATAGAGAGATGGAGGCACGTTTGGGTTGAGGGGGAAGAGTAAGTAAGTACTAATCGCCGGGGGGGCTATAACCGGCTACCCTAGCTAGATGGCCAAAGCTTCTTCAGCACGTGATTTTCCTCCTTACTGAAGCGATCTCTTTTCACATAGAACTCTCCTATTCTCTTTAGCCTTAGATCTTGTACATATTGGAGAGTAAAGCGAAGATCCTCATGTACCTTTTGTTATCGTCGTCACAATATATAGTATAATATATTCGCAGCGTTCAATTATATTTAATATTAAATACATCTCAGACATAGATTTAAGTGCTTTTATTCCTCTATTTAATCCACTTTCCCATTCGTCTTGGCTTACAAAGCACTAATTTCTAACAAAAAGGAATAGTTGCTATTTTCATTTTACTAACTCAAGAATCTAAACTTTTACCAGGTAAGTTCAAATTCGAATCTTGACTCAAATTGAAACCAACTTGAATTTGCGAAACACTACCTAACAGCTATATATCTATATATAAAAGGTCTATCGGCTAAAGTAAAGGGAATTTCCGTAAAGTGAGTTCCAAAAAAGAAAAAAAAAGAATTAGTCTACGCTCCCCGCTCCAGGTACCAAACCCCCCCAAGCATCATTTATGACAAACAATCCCACCAATCCCTTATTCGATCAACCGCCACTACATCTTCTTCTTAGCGCCATCTATACTCATTTCTCATTTCCTTACCTGCCTCAACACCCCTTCCACTTCCTCTTACACGTATATATTCCCCATTCCTATCTCCACCTTTCCCCAAACCAAAAAACACTAAATAGTCTCCCACCCCCCATTATTAATATCCATTTCCAATTTCCTCGAAATCACACTCGGAATACCGTGTCCTAACCAGACCGTCCTCAGTAACGCATCATATCTCTTCTGATTGAGAAACAATTGTCTTTGATGTCGTAGACCGGGATCGACTTCGCCGTAACGATTGATGTAGGGAGCGACCATCCAGGAACCAGAGAGGTGGTAAAGGTAGTAGACGCAGCATTTGCGGATATTTATGAAGAGGCCTATGTTCTTTTGGCATCTGAGAAGAAAAAATCGTTAGTATGGGGATTATGGAGGAGAAAGGAGAAAAGACTCACTTTAACATATGTTGTTGACCACCACCAATCTTTACAGAAGGTTTACCAGGTTTAGAGCTTGGCGCCTCTTTCAGACAGCACGCACTCTGACCACAGAAGATCTCACCACAGAAAAGACACAACATAGCATCCGAAATGTCTTTTCCGGTAGTGGGACAATGTCTCTTCATTACTTCTTCCATAAGCGTGTCGTAGTTTTTAGGCAAGCCGATTAGCTCAAAGATTGCAGGGTGGCTAACTGAGAGGCTGTTTGCGCCGACAACGTCGTTCTGACAGGCGTGTGAGATCCATTTACGGATGAGGGCGTGAATTACGCCGCTGGAGGAAGTATAGCCAACGGCTTGAGCACAGATGGCGTCGAAAGATGGGAGATTGAGGGCTTCGCTAAGGCGATTGAGTTCGTCGGAGTCTGGCTGCGTTGAAATATGGTTCTGAAAAGCAACGCCATATTTAACGTTGAGTAGAAGAAGAGCCTTTCGTAAGAATACGAGGGCATATTTCTGTACGAACGATCGGCACGCACCCAAGGAATTGAAAGCGGGTTGGTCCAAAGAGCTATGACCCCCATCGTTCATACCAAGAGGACGTTCATCAGCGTGGCGAACCAAACTGCAGAAACTAGCGAAGTCATCATAGACAGGTTCATGGTGTTGTGATTCATCAATCAATTGCAACCATTTCGAAGGTTGCATATTTCGAGCCATCTCTAGTACCACCTTAACAAGCTCAGCAATATAACAAAGCCGAACGAGATGAATGATATCAATGTTATCGACAGGAGCTAAGCACAACGAGCATTCGGCTAGAAAGGCAAAAATGTCTTGGTTGAGTAGAGGTTTGCAAAGCTTGTTGAGAGGTGTCGCGTCCGTCACATAAGCGTCTTGTTGGAATAGTCTGAAGTATTGGCGTTCATAGTCTTTGCAAAACTCCTTCGCAACTCTGTTATCTCCCGCAAGTTTGAGGCCGCCCACAGTGACGTATGACTGTGCAGTCTCAGCGAGAACTCGCAACTGAGCAAGTGCACTCTGAGGAATTGTCTCCAGGAAAGTCATTCCATGTTGTCCTTCGACACCACGCTGCTGAATCTCTACGGCCGATATTGAGAAACCCAGTGCTTTTGCTAAGGTGTCGCTACTGCAAAAGTCGTTAACAGCAGCCTGACCTGAGAGCGAGGTATCTCCGCTATGGTGTGACGGTAATTCGTTCTTTGCCATAGTATCCCTAAGTCGGCGATAAATGTCTACTAGTTCTCTCATTGGAGATTCCCTAATAAGATGCTCTTCAACGTCAACATAAATTGTGTTGGCTATATCGGAAGCAGTAATTCTAAGACTGACCGGTGTGAAGGGAGAAGTGGATTGAGGAGAATTTGAACTCCAAGCTTCGATCAGTAATTCAGACATCTTAGAAGCAACCGGCGGAATAATAGTAGCTAGAATATTTTCCATAAAAAATTGCATGCTGCGTGAGCTTCCTCGGGATTGACGCTCAATTCTCTCGGATCGAGCATTGTGATTCGAACAAATGATTGTTTCTGCCCATTCCTCGAAGGGAAGCTGCGGTCGTAAAGGTCCAGGATGCACTTCTTCCTTGGGAGTCCAGATAACTGGCAAGAAGGCATTTCCGAGTGCTTTACAGAGTGGACAAACGAATTCGTTGAGGGATAAACGTTCTGGATGATGTCTAGCGATTTGATGCTGATGTCTCCTATGTGAAGCTTCATAATATACCCCGAAACATTTGTAATGCATAATATGTCCACAACCAACGGAAACTGGACCAGGGTGATTGCAGTTCGAAGGGAATCCTTTGCCAATATGTTGACGCTCGGTAACGATATCAACACCACTGGAAGTAACTTTATGAACGTGTTGTCGGTTCTCACCAGCAACGCCAAATGGACGAATTTGCTCAGCGGAACGGTCCAAACTTGAAGGAACATTCGCGGCTTCTCGAACAAAGTCTTTGTCCCCAAAATCTGTCTGTCGCAATATCGTGCTGTTAGTCATCAAAGCGAAAGTTCCATAGAGACGGCCATCTTTGCCAGTTTCCTCTTGACACAGAATGCAAACACCTGATGGGTATTGCCAGTAACGCTTAGAGTCTTTAGCGTCACCCTTCGTAGTTTCGTCACTCAAGTCATCTTCGCCCCAATCGATATCTCCTTGATTATCAAGAAAGTTCTTCTGCTGTTGCTGGAATTGTGCCATGACCTTGGCTTGTCGATCTAATGCAGCCTGCTTCTTCTTTTCGCGGTCCTCGAGTACGTTGCTGTTTGCTGGTGATGCTGTAGAGATTCTATCTATTGGCACACCGAGTCTCGCAAAAGCATTTTCAAAGTTTCGAGGCCGCTTCTGCTTCATTCTCTTCAGACAGAGCATGATTTTCGGATGACAAGCCTTGAAAACTTCTTTTTGTGACAACATTTCCAGAATAGCAACTATCGTCTTTGATGCTGGGGCGGATGGGATCCAATTGCTTCGTGCATTTCTAGTAAGAGCAATATAGACGAACGATTCAAGTGACTCTTCCGACACTTCATCTTCGTCAGTCTTGTCCTCGGAGATGGCAATGAGCACGAGATGCAACACCACTTGAAGGAAGGCCTCAATTCGGGTAGCGGGAACAGTCGGAGTAAGCTCCTCAGCCTTCAATGGATATAGAAGAGAGTAGTAGATGATCTGCGCAAAGATCCCAGTTCTAGTAAACCCCGAAAGATCCTGGAAGGCGCCAGATTCAATTGGACGAAGTTTGGCCTCAAACAAGATATCTGCTGCGGATCTGCCAGTCTTCTTTGACATCCACTTCTTGTAAGCATTTTCGGATTCTTCTCTCTGATTCTTGTTGTAATGAGCAATGTAAGGATCAACATCTTCTAAGTACTGCTCCTTCAACTCGAAAGTTCCAACATCGGATAATCCCTCCGGAGGTTTGAAAGTTGTCATCTCGTCTAATATATCCTGAAACTCTTCTTGATCTTGGTATTTCTCCGGCAACTTAAGGGATATCTCCGAGAAGCCCATCGGCTTCAAGCACAGAACATGAGTAATATCCCGACGCATTGTCAAAATATGAGCTTCCTCATTTGAGGCGACCAAAGAAGTTCGGTCACTGATTAGGACAACAAGAAGATGAATAAGATCCTCGGCAACGTCTAAGATCTGTCCATCATCAAGACCTTCGGATTTTTGCTCATAGAGACCCTTCATCCAGTGTTCCAGTCCGTATCGATCAATCATAGACACAAGAACACGAGCAGGCGGGCACACGACTACAGCAGTCTGGAGAAGGAAAATGTCACGGTGATGAGAAACATCTCGTTGTTTGACATCCCGATAGGTACCCGATTGATGTCGAAGACTCATGCCATTCCGAACCCACATGCTCGCCTTCATTTGGGCTAACCATGCAGAGACACGCATAGGGTAGTCAAATGCTGCCATAAGATGATCCTCAGGGGAATATTCCAGGGTTGGCATAGTTCTTTGTCCCATAGCTCTAGGCTTTTGCAAAAGGTCTTGTGTCGTAAAGCTAAGCAATTGTTGAAGCTGCTCCCGAGACATGTTCTTCCCGCATTCGATCAGCCATGATAATATATAGTGAAGTGGATGGTGAAAACTGATGGGTTGCGATTCCACCACGAACTTCACAATTGAGTGTTGTAGGACGCTCTTGTTTATCGAAGTATTATCAAATTCAAAGTCTCCAATCTTTTTGAATTTTATCTCGTCCTTAATTTCTGCTTGGACGAAACGTTTTCTCTCTGTACCAAGAGAGTTTAGAATGACCTCTTTTGCTGCAGTTCTAATAGCTTTGAAAAGATAAGTATCATCATCGCTATCGTTCAATTTGAAGGATTCAGAGAATTGTCTGCAAAGGCGATTGATCTCTCTCGTAAGCAAAGAAGCACTGATCCAAGCATCTGTCTCATACTCAACGTGCTCTCCCACGGCCCTAACATTCGGGCAAATGCCTTGGTGGAGCTTGACAAGATCTAAGAATTGCAGCATGTATCTTCCTTCGGTCCGCAGCTTCTGATGAACATGCTCTGAGCTAAAGAGATATCTTAAATCCATAAAGAAGTGATACATTCGTCGATTTGTGACAGAACCTGTGTCGAATGCAAGGACGGCATTCGGGAAAATCTCATGAGGATGACCAACTTGGCGAGTAGTGAGGAAAGTGTAGAGAATTGCCATTTCATTGGTTAGGAAATTGCCCCGCTCGACAAGCTCAGCAGTAATAGAAGGGGTTGTCAGCATCTGCAAAGATATGTTGATGATAGAAAAATCCGGTTCTCTGTCAGCGATGAGGTATAGCTGAGCGAGAGTAGTGTACAGTCCAGCAAATCTCAAGCCAAGTACACGCTTGAATTGGGGAATAGTGACAAATGTAGAGATGTAGAGATCGCGAAGATCGATCCGAACCTTCTTCCACATTCGCAAGTCAAAGAGAATGAGCCAGTCCAGACGCACACGCCGGAATATATCCTCATACAATGGCACACCTTCTTTATCGCTAAATGCTGGTGGAGTTTCAAGCCAATATCTAGAAGGCTTGGGAAGTTCTTTCGGTAAAGCAGTATTTTTAGGAGTCTTAGGTATTCCCGCAGCAAATTTGGAGAACACCTTATGAGATATCAAAGGCTGCAACTCTGCAGTGTCAGAATCCGAAGGAGTAAGATCTCTATCTCTGATCTGTCTCGGGGCGGCCGGTGGTGGGGGTGGAGGAGGAGGGTACCCAGCCATGGTAGCCTCTTGCACTTCCAAAGCTGCATCGTCGTCGTCAACACCAATCATATCGACATCACCATCCGGGTCGGACTCTGTTGGTGGCCCTGGTTGCGGGGCTTGCTCAGTCTGTGGTGCACGGCCTACTACGGTTTCGAACAGATCCTGAGCAGTGAGGCGAACAAGCATTCTGCGCCCTACCGCTTGATCATCGTCAGCTTCATCATCAGACATAGGCTCAAAATCTGCGTTCAAGTCTTGATCGTCATCCGTGTCAGTATCCGAGTCCGCCAGTGCGGCGAGGGCTTGCTGACGCATGTGCTCTGCATGTTGGGTGACGAGTAAGCTTCTATAGCCTTCGTCTTCATCTATCTCATAATCGTCGATTCCCTTCATTCCAACATCAGCGTTAACGGCCGTACTACCGGTACTCCATGCCTTGAGCATCTCCTCACAAACAGTTTGCCGCAGAATATGGTGATCTGAACCGACACTACAGACAGCAATATCGCTCAACCACTCGATAATTGTGCCACACATCTGCTCTCTAAAGGTATCTCTTGCCGAACGAATCGTAGTTGTAACTTTGATTTGCTCAATGATCTTCGAGGTACGGAGCAACTCATTAATATCAGTACTGAACTTGACGATACTACGACCAATGTCATCAGTTTCCTCAGCTCGCCGCCCTGCATCAGCCATAGAAACCCTGCAAGCTCTGGCAACATGATCTTTGACTTCATTCATAGTGTGTTTCTCGTCATTCCATAGCAGCAAGGCATATTCGCAAGGGTCTTCAATAATATCCCCATTGTAAAATCTTGACATCAGCCGTGACATCTTCTCATCCAACAAGATAGAGTCCTTCGATTTTGGCAGCCGTAATTGCTCGGGCGAACAAGAAATAACATCACAAACGTAGTCGAACATCCGCCCAATAGTCATTCGTATGCTCTCAACTAAATCCTCCGGCAGACCTGCTGCCTTCCCTTTTCCCGTACTTTTTCCATTAGGATGTGCTGTATGAATAGAGCAATGAGCAGGTAAACGCCAGGCCTCAGGATCGCCACAATCACAACAACCACTGTTTCCGGATGTGACAGATATATACACCATATGTCCGGTATGGTCCGAGGCATCGTAGCATCTACTACAAAGCACGCATGTGTCATCTATGCTGCAGGTCTTGCATCGATATGTAGCTTCTCCGGCTTTGAAGATATGCCCGCAAGCTTTACCGCGAGCAGCTTCTGTAAATTCATCGCCATCTGCCCCTCCTTGTGCTTTTCTTAACTTCCATATTTCATTGGGTCCTGGTTTACTGTTTTCGGGGAAGAATAGGTTTAGGTGCTCTTGTAATCCGCCGGCTAGAGACCAGAAGAGGGAATGGAGGAGCTCGCGCTCTGCGGCTTCGCTATATCGGTTTTGATGTACGCGAGGGAGGTCTCTGAGGAATTCGCAGAGCTGCCGCGAGGGCATGGATTCTTGATTCATGTCCGCTTGTGCTTTGGAGGGAATGTTGGGGCTATTTCGTTTTTGTGGCCGCATATGTTTATACAGTCGTCGTGGTGAGATCGCAGCTTCGATTGTAGGTTAAATAATAAAACAATTAAGTAGTCTCTATGTTTACTACGCTAATTGGAATAACAGCTTTTTCGTAAGCATAGAACATTACTGCTTCCGCAGTGGTGTCAATGTTCTTGGTTCTGAGAGCGAGTGTGAGTAATCATGGGTTGTGGCAAGGCGGGGTGCTTTGTTGTTGGTTGATGATAATCGGCAACTTTAGGACTATTCTCCAGAGCTCTGTTTCCAGAAAAGTTACAAAAGCAATTTGTTTCATCCTCAATATTCTAGGTCCTAAACAACATTCGCCGGTTAATGTTCTAGGTTCTGAGCGACAATCATGTAATTATTAAAGATAGTGATGCTTGATGATAACTCAGTCTAGGCCTTGTAGCAGCAGCATGACAATGAACTTCACACCTAGCCATCGATCCTTCTCTCAATAGTCCTCCCTCCCTCAATCACTCTCCTGGTAATCTTCTCTATCCCTCCTTTATGTATCCCCCCACCTGATCACTTATTTTGCTCTCACCGCCGGGCTATGTGAAGTTGAATGCAAAACCCCGGATCTTAATTGATGGATTTCAACACGTAGAATGACACAAGTATCCCATTTGAACATGATATAAGTTGAATCCCGTACCATGCAATTGTTGATCTACACTGCCCTCCCGTTCTTTTATACACCGCAGTATGCTTCTCTCCCCAACCCCATACGTCTATCCTCTCTTCTCCTTCTCGCCCAAGACTTCGAACCTTCGAAGTCTCCTACTCGTCATCATCACCACCGGCTTCAACGTATTTCGATCGGATATCCTTCCATTGTCGCTATACTCCAATCAGTCCACATTCCCCGTCTGCTAACATTCATTCAGAGGCCGAAACTTACTCCCTTGTTGAAGTTATCCCAGATCTTATCCGTCACATTGTCATATGCCCTATATTTCAATCAGCCCCCCAACCTTTTAATCAATGCCAATCTGGGTGGGTTATTGGTAGAATCATACATTTCGAAGCCGAAAGCAGACGCGAAAATAACACCGAGAAAGACGAAGTTTCTTCGGAAGAGGAAGCTATTGATCGACTCAGCGTTGTGCTCCTTTCTCATTCTCATCTGCTTTTCTTCCTTCCCCCATCGCAACTCCAAAAAAGGGACCAGGAGACACACTTGTATAGAGGACGAGCAGCAGACGCCTGCAAAGCACTATTAGCATTCTTAAACATTCGAGTCTATCTCCAGAGGTGATACGTACCATTGCAAAAGCAGTATCAAGAGTCGCAGATGTGTGTTCTTGTGTAGACGTGGTTGATTGAACTCCTAACACGACGATTTGAAAATCAGATTTTGACAAATCCGTAGCTTCCCGCTGACACCAAAATAATGCAAGCTTCTGGTTGGCTGATCAATCTTGACCTTAAATTTACTTCAGCCTCATCAATGTTCTAACCTTCACAAACAAACATTTACAAACCCACGCATTCGATATAACTTAGGCTGAATACCCTTAGTTCCTTTCGCATTCCTCTTTCTCAAGAACGTATTCTACACTCCACCAAACCATCCCGGAAAATATCTACATCTATATCCACAACCCCACCAAAAAACCATGCCTTCAGTTCCAACACCATCCGCGGTGACCAAAGCAGGAATAATAACCTCCGACACAGGCGATCGCCACATACCCTCTTCCGTACGACCAGACGGCACCAGAAGACGGGAAATCAAGATCCGCCCTGGCTACAAGCCTCCAGAGGACGTCGAAGTATACAAGAACCGCACTGCAGACGCATGGAAAACACGCGGTTCCTCTGGTGTCCCTGGTGCTGAAGGGTTGAAATATTCAGAAGATGATAAGAAAGGTGAATCGAGTTCGAGTAATAAGAATGCGAAGAGGAGGGAAGCAAGGAAGAGGGCGAAAGCTGCTGAAGAAGCGAGTTTGACGGCTACGGATGGGGATGGGGATGGGGATGGGGATGGGGATGGGAATGGGAATGGGAAGGTAACGAATATGGAGGGGAAGAAGGAAGAAGGGCAGAAGGGTAAGGAGAATGATGAGGAGGAGGAGAGGGAGAAGAAAGCGAGAAATTTAAAGAAGAAATTGAAGCAGGCGAAGGAGTTGAAAGAGAAGAAGGAGGGAGGAGCTGTGTTGTTGCCGGAGCAGTTTGCGAAGGTTATTAAAATTAGTGAGTTAATTAGGGAGTTGGATGCGTTGGGTTTTGATGCGGAGGAGGAGAAGGTTGTGGAGGAAAAGAAGGAGGAAGAGAAAGCCTCTTAAATGGTGGGCTGTATATGAGGTATTTGATTGGCGTTTATGTAAAGGGTTGGTTCAGGCATGGTGCTTAGGATGGGTATGGTAATTGGCATTGCCCGTTTGTGGCTATGGATTTTCAGTTAGGGAAATAAAGACTGCAGTTCATTTTAGATGAATGGATTCTATTCCATATCATTAGCTGCGTTAGCTTCATCTGCCCGCTCCAAGCATTCTTCAACCACAGTCCAAAACCTTTTAATATCTAAACCCCTCGGTATCTTAACTCCTTCCTCCCCCTCAGGTAATAACCTAACAATCGTCCTTCCAGTTTCCGCCCCATTCTGTGCATCCTCGTGACTCCCCTCCGTAACAACCTTAACCTCGTACCTCTCTCTCTTCCCTTCTTCTCCCTCCTTATAGTCATAGAACGGAATTTCTTCCCCCACAATTCCATCTAACACAACCGCAACCGCCAACGGATCATGTAATGGTGGGCCCTCTTCCAATCCAAAAACATCCCTATAAGTAGCCGCAAAGAACCCTAACAACTCCACCAGTGCCCTCCTTAATCTACTCGGCCGCTTCCCATCATTCACCGCCCATCTCCCATTCAAAAGCAACCCCTGAACCTCTTCCGTCGCCAGAACCAAATGAGTAACATCCAATGGTATCAACACCAACTTCTCCCTCAACCCCTGCATCCCAAAAATCAAACTAGCAGCTTCCGGGTCAACAAGAACATTGAACTCCGCCCAGACGCTCCAATTACCTACCCTCTCCTCCCCTCCAACTCTTCCTAATTTCGCACTGCTAAAACCACCTCCTATCGCACCACCCATAATACTAACTCCTTTTACCCACCCCACCAATTTCTCTCCATATTTCTCAAAACACAGAGCAATGTTTGTTAGTGCACCAGTGGCTATTATCCAACTAGTGCCTTTTTCAGTAGAAAATATCGCGGAAGCTATAGCGTCGATAGCGGGGATGTCTGAAATGGCGGTGAATGAGGGAGGGGGGAGGAGTAGTGTGCCTTCGAGTCCGCTGGGACCGTGGATGTCGGCTGCATGGACGGCGGGACGGGTCAGTCCTGATGAAGCGCCTGGGTAGACGGGTATGTGCGAGGAGGAGAGGAGGGTTAGTAAAGAGAGGGTGTTGTGTGTTGTGTGTGTTAGGGGGGCGTTGCCGTGCACCGTGGAGATTCCGAGGAGGGAGAGGGAGGGGTGGTGCGTCGAGAGGAGGATGGCGAATGCGTCCTGGTGGGGAAGGGTGGGTTAGTGAGAATTGGATGGGAATTGAAGAGCAAAGTAGTAGAGGAGTATAAGAGCAAATTTAGTAGCAGCAGAGGTCCAAGAAGAGTTAACATCCGTTGGAGAGTAGCGATTTTTTGCAGTTGGCCTTGAAACACTCAAGATACGGCTGTTAGGTGCTCTCAAACTACCAAGAGACTCTTTCTCACCCTCCTCTATCCTGGGAATACATATAATGTGATGAGCACTCCGCTCTTCAAGAAGGTTTGCACTTGAAGACTTACATCATGTCCTACAATAGTCAGTAATTGATCTTCTTCATTTCCATAATATAAAAGTTCATCCTCACTCATTCACATACCTGGGTCACAATCTAGCCAGATATTAACCTTCTTCTTTTCTGAACCCATTACGCATCTACACAATGATGCAAAACCTCCCTTCGGTGCATTAACAATCTTCAAGGGTGAAGATGCTAGTATTCAAAATGGTGATGAAGAAGAAGGTCTGTCTCTTATCGTTGTTGCCGTTGAAAAGAGTTCCTGCCTTACCGACGTCGATCCTTTTGTCGCGCTACGGGCTCCTTTTTCATCACATCCATTCAAATCCATCAATCATACACCCAAGTCTAGTTATTAATTGCTCTAGACCCTCTACGGAAATTCTATTATATAGCAGACATTATCGCAAGTGTTAAGGGTTCCTTATTTATAAAATTGGCGCCATAACTTTACCCCGGCTCAAAAGCTTTAAACTTCAAACCACAACCACAGACCATTACCATCATCAGTGCAAGTGTTACGATTTAGACCTCCAAATGGGAAGAAGTAAAAGGCATTTATTGATGATTCGATAATGCTCTGAATGATGATGTGTGAGGAATACAAGTCAAAGAGATGAAACACTGAGCACACCCACCTGTCCTGACTAATAGCTTACAAAGCACCAATTCCTGAACACAACGCATTCAAGCCTTACTACAGCATCACAATCCTAATCATCATGACTTTTCACTCTTCGCGCACCCAGGAAACTACGAACATCCCACAAACCTTTGCATAACATTGAAAATCGGATATTGAAGACATGTCAGTCTGCTTAACCTACAAAGAAAGCACCTGCGCCATGCGAAAGGAAATTGTTTCAACAAAGTTAATATTCTACCATGAAAAACGTGAAGAGGCTGCTCACCTCCAAACGTGTACCTTTCATGGTGTTGAAAATAAGAAGTCTTATTACATTGCCTTGGATCATTATCCCAACGTGACAAATGCGGAACTATAAGAGGGGCGTGGGATACATTAGAGTTGAGAAATCACATCAAGTAGTTCTAAATTGTGACGGTCGTGCAATACTAGGTCTTGAGTACGAAGATCTAAAGCTAAAGAGAAGAAAAGGAACTTCTGAGGAGGGAGGACCTATATAGGGGTCTGCCATCCCACGTGACGTACTGGCTATATGCTAGATCGTCACATAAAGATGAAGACCGTAAACCCAGAAGGATTATCTAACTTTACGGAGCCCCTAGTCTAAGTGATTAATCAAAATATACATTGAGACACCCAATTTGAATATGGTCGAGCAAGAACTTATTCTATGAATTATAGAATGTACCCTTCTCTGCAATAACCGCTATTTCGTTTTTGTTTAGATTCATCTTTGTCGTCGTTAAAAATATCAGGTCTCGCACACCCATTCAGGGGTAGCGTCGCCCGCGAAGCGAGTCGGTCGATCATTTACATGGCGGTCTCTCAGTCGGAGGGAAAAGTGGCCGATTTTTGCTCCGTGCTATAATACTAAAGTATGGCTTTAGCAGTAAACACAGCAGATCGCTAGGCGGTTGTTGCGTGTCCTTTTGATTCGGAGAGCTCAGTTAGAGGTGTGAATTGCCGTGCGGTCGATTTTACTTATAGCACGTGCCAAAAACCGGTTGAATCGAGATCGTTGTTTCTGCGGGTGATGAGTCAGCACATATTTATCCAAGCCAAGAAGAAAAGAGAATCATCAGCGCTTCAAAATTAATGAGGCATTGAAGTTTTTGTAACTCTAATCTATAATCTATGTGTAAGAGTGCCTGTTATGAAGAGCCGGTAGTTGCATAGCCAGAACCCTGTGACTCTCCAGTTCCTCCAATTCCATCCCGGAAAGCTGATGGGTTGCCTCATATGGACGTCCAGGTGTTGAATCCATACGTACATCATTCTTATCCTTTTGTTTTTTCGAATTTCGATCACTCATGCTTAAATCTGCATTAAAGTCATGCACCTTTTTAAATCGATCATCTCTTCCAAAGACCTGTTGTGGAGTCTCCAATTTCGCCATTTGCTCTAGATTGGAAACACCATTTGGCGGTATTGGAAAGAAGCGAGCATTTCGAATCCAATCGTACATAGGAACATCATCGATGATACTTTTGCAATTGTTGTGCTCTTCGTTGGTTAATTCTTTTCCTCGTTTAAGAATCACTTCATCGATGCTGCCTTTCATAACGAGAGTTTCAACATACACGGGCTTTGTTTGCCCAATTCGGTGGGCGCGTTTCACTGCTTGTGCTTCTATATGCGAGGAGAAGACTGGATTGACGAAATAAACTCTGGAGGCACTGCTGATGTCAAGACCAAACGCAGCTTGAGAAACATCCATAAGGAGGACCCGGAATTCTTCGGTTTGGTTAAATGCTGCGACATACCGAGATTTCAGCTCAGTGGAAAGAGTTTTGGCATAGATCAAGTGCTCGATATTCAGAGCCTCTAGTGCCTGGGCAATATAATATGCTATGTTTTGGTCTTCGTAGAAAACTAAAATCTTCTCAGCCTTATTGTGGTAAGAAATCTTGTCCATGAGATAAGAAAGCTTTGCGGAAGCGGTCGACAGAATGTGCGCTAACGCTAGGGAAGAATTTTGATCCAGAATAGATGCAGTCCCAGTGGGAGCTTCTTCGACAATTGCTTCTCCTTTTCCTTTGCCTTTTAAATCTGAAGTGACTGCTGATTTTCCTTCCGCTGTAATATAATTTTTGGCTTGCAAAAGGGCTTCATTCATGTCGGATACACGAGATGGCTTCGTAGATGTTGTTTCCTTCCTAATAGATTTTTGTTTCTTGGGAGATGTATCTCTGAGTGCAAGACTACCCGCTAAAATCACTGATTGACCTTGCGCATTCTTCGCCTTACTTCTAGTAGGCTGAATAAGAGGCTTTTCAGCTGGGACTACATCTTCATAGGAATCATATGCAGCCTTCATAGCGCTCTTTCCAGCAGCTTCAAATCCATGGAGAGGATTGCTAGAGTTGACGAATTTTTGCGCATTACAGAGCATCGTAACGCTCATCAAGGTTGGATTTCGCGAGTCTCCATCGAGCGCCCAAGCAGTTCGGATCTCCTTGGGCATTTCGTCGAGGTCGACATACACAGCCATTTCGTGCAATTTGCTTGCTACTTGGAAGATTCCGTTCGACAGGACGTTCTCTCCAAAATTAATTGCTTGTCTCAACAATTCCTCATCCTCTGCCGTAACTTTTACTTTGCGCTGCTCCAGGAAATCTTTAGCGATATTGACCGATGATCGAATCATTTCACTAGAATAACCAGACCAATGAAAGGAAGCATTTCGTAAATTGCTCACAAGGTGTTGAAGAGCTTTTTTCTGCATTGGATGGAAGAGATAATCCGGTTCCTTGCGTTCGGAAGTGACGGCATTGGAGATAATCATCATCGAAAACATATTGAGAGATATCTTATCCTGGATCGAGCCATCAAGATAAACAACATCCTGATGTAGTGGTGGGAGTTGGATGTCCTCTGCAACATCCTCAGGTCTATGTCGAATGATCATACCTTCCAATATCGATCTTAAGCATTGCATGGTGCCTCGACTGCTTGCTCCGTGTCGAGGCTGCATGACATATTGAGACCAAGATGGCGGAGAAGAGCCACCTTGTTCGCCTTGTGCCCAAGGACTAGCTTTCAAATAGACAGCTGCAATGTTTCCTAACTTCTCGAGGTCTTTACGCTCTTGCTTGCGGAGTAGTAGTTGTTGCTGCCTGAGATCCTTAGAAGAATAATCTGACGACCCAGAGGAGGAGGAAGAAGAGCTACCGTCTTCAACAGGCTTATCAACTTCGGTCCCATATAGTCCCTGTGTGGGTGTTCCTGAAACAATCCATCTTGATTCAAGTTCTAGGAAATCAGCAACAATAACAGCCTCAGTTTTCGAGCCCCTACCAGCGTTACCAAAATTATGACCTTCATCGACGATGAGTCGTTTGAAGCGCAATTGTTTGAGTGGGGTACTATAAAGAACCTCCAGCTCGCAGGCACAGGCTCTTATGGTAGTTTCTGATAGAAACGGATGTCTACATCCATTTATAGGGGTTCCTAATAATCGGCCGTCGGGAGCCTTGGCATTAACAGATTCTCTTTCAAATCTCTGTTTGCTGAAGAGAATGATATCGTACAGGGCTAATTCTTGAGGAGGCGGAATGGTCGCATCTTTTGTAGACAGTACCAATACGCTGAGACCTGTTGTATGTTTCTTAATCTCATGGCGCCATTGCTCCACAAGATTGTTCGGAACCACCACAAGAGTTGCAGTTGTTAAGTACACTTTGCGAGATGGAAGCGCCATAGATGTCCGAGACTCGCGAACAGTTTCTCGGCTGGTGACGTAATAAAAGCCAGCTCCTGCCTCAAGAGCTTTACGAGCTCTTACAAAATCGATGCCTTCTTCGGTTTCTTTCGCCGCAAGATCTCTCTTCCACGGAATTCTAGAACGGCCTACGGCCGAAGCTGCCATTTGCAAAAGTGTTCCAGTCTTTAGGCGTCTCGGAGTGGTATCTCCAAGGTAGTTGGATGGGATGCGAGAGGACAAATCCCGAGTAGCCGCAATAACTGAAAGGCATATTAAGGTCTTTCCCAAGCCCATAGTTTCAGCACAGATACCTCCACTTGGTGCCTCGTACGTTCTAGGGTCTCTATAAACAGTGCCAACAACTGTATCAGTGTACCATTTCAAGCCATGATGATCTTCTATTGTTTGCAGGCGAGGGTCAAGATTCTGTGTTGGTTGAGACTCTCGTTGTAGCATCATCGCAGCGGTGTGGCGTTGATACCTATACATTTCCGTTGTGAGGCAATCAACCTTCCCGTTCAAAACATCATCCATAGCCCATCGTACATGATTATCTGTGACAATACTAGGATCGGGTTTAGGTGACGGAAGTCTATTAAAAATCTGGAATAATGAAGTATCATCGGTAAGGTGATCAGAATCCAGTGTTGAGTCAATGTGTCTGACCGGATACGTATCCGACCAATCCCCGTTCCATGTATCTTTCGAAATATCAAGCTGGGATAGCAATGATACCATTGCTTTCCGCAGAGATGGAACCTCTCGATTGACGATTGATCTTCCAACGTCGTCTGGTAGGATATAAATTCGAACTTGGCCCCAGAATTGGTTTCTGACTTTGAATTCCATGCGAATCCAGCGTTGAGAATGCAATCCACGAAATTGCTTGAGACCTGGCGCAATGAGAAGTCTCTCTTGTAGACTATTGTCTAGAAAGGAATCGGTATGGTTCGGAAAGGTATGAAGGTCGAGAGGATGGGTGATGATTCCCCAGGAATCACAGTTATCCCACAGCTCTACTAGCTTTGCTACCCCCGGCTCTTCTGGCTGCTTTGACTTTATAGGTATAGCAACTTTGCTTCTACTGATGCGCAAACACCCCGCAGATATATAATTACTGATGTCAAGTTTACGGTGGGCTGTGGCAGCTTCAGGGCATTCAATTGGGGGCTCACTGGAGACGGGGAAGCCAGACTGATTAACGGGGGAAGAGAGTGGAAGAGGTTCGCAGCCGCCCAGAGAATTTGAAGCACTAGAACTCTAGCTAATTGTTAGCATGCGCCAAAAGTAGAATGCGCTGCATGAATTCAGTCGCAATTAACAATAGCCTCGTACCTCTTTAGATAGGAAGCTGTCGCTTGAAGTTTTACGCTTCTTTGCACACTGGCTTTCTTTAGAAGTCTGCATAGGAATACTAGACTCACCAGAAGCGACTCTCTTGTGGTGCTTCATATTGATGTAGATTGGGAAAGATTGTGGAGAAAATTACTGATGATAGCTTTAAGGCACCCGCAGGCGAAGCTGACGACGACAAAGAGGCGAGATATCCGTTGTATACGCCTTCCTTCGCCTACTTACCGGATTGGGACTAGCTCATGACTCATCGAGGCATGAGCACATATCAACACCACACGTAGCACGTAGAGAATAGAACTACATCTGAACCAACTTTGTTACTACTATTTCCTAGTCATCTTTCGTAATTGCAATTACCGGTGATACCTACATAATGTTTATAGTAATTGTGTATGTAGGTAAATGCAACTGATACTGCTGTAGTCGTAATACTCCAAAGAAAATGGAAAAAAAGAATTGTGGTTGTGGATGGTGTTTGTCGCAAAAGGTGGGAAAGGAAAGGCATTCAAAAAGCTCAATGACGATAAGCTTTTTAACAGGGGTGGCGATTACGATAGGTAGGCGTGGTCATGTGATCTCAAAAGAGCTCGGCTCTTTCATAAGCTATTACTAATAGGTGGGAAGCCTCACTTTAAGGCCTTTCCTAATCCAGTAATTACGGATCCATCTCCTTGACAAATGCTAACCTCTTGTATTAAGAATTATCTCAGTATCATCGTTCTATCGTGAATCACTTAACATAGTAAATAGCTGCAATTGCTTCTAGTACTTGACCTCTTAAACGTGCTTGCCACCCTGTTTCATTGTCGCGCGGCTAATTTTATTTAGCCGACCAAAAAAAAGCTTCAGAGAGAAAAATAAGCGAAATTTTAAGCACAGCCAACGGTTCTGCAACATCAACTGTACAGCGGACAAGGGGCCTAAGGTATAATTCGGGGAGGATTGGATTCCCACCGGATTACCGGCAAGGGAAACGCTACATTACACTAAGAGTGTAGACGTACCAAATACCCTGATATTACGAAGGTCGCGGCCAAAAGTCTAGGTAATACAGCGTCTGTGCCCTTTAGGGCCCCTCGCGGAGATCCTTCGCTTATGCAGACCTAACTAGATGTGTGTTTAAACAGACCTGCTATATTACCTTCCAAAAAATAATTAGTACGGTAAGATCTCATTGTCTAGCCGCCCCTTTGTGATAACTCTGCTATACTACCTTCCTAAAGGCGTAAGACGGAAAATGAAATATAATTGTTCACCTGCCGCATTGTTGCTGCTGGCGGTGTAGGCAGAGACGAAGATCAGTTGTCTAACTAATGGCTGTAGAAGAGCGGGAAGGAATTCCGATTCAGCTATCTGAGCTTCTGTGATGATAGCTAATTGCAGGTTCGTTCATGCTTATTCGATCTGCAAGTAGTGGTGGCGAGGAACCCGTTAAGGTTATGAATTCAGATAGTAGTGCTAAAGTGAGGTGAGGTGACTTTCATAGTAATCATCCTACTAATATCAATTGACTAGAATCCAAAGTTCTATCAACGTTAGAAGCCATGGCCACAAAATTCTCGCAGATGATGAAGTTTAGAAATAACTCAGAAGATGAGATTCCGATACGATCCTTTGAGTGACGAGAAATCCCTTCTTGGCGCCCCGAGGCCGTGCCTAGCAAGAAAGAATGGAGAGGTCGAATAGCAATCACGTATGGGTTGACATTAGTATTACTGCTCACCTCAGTCATGCTCAACATCTTAGCGTAACGAAAGCTGTCTGAACTTCACCAAACTTCCCACAGCCATCCAGTTAAAAAATATGGTAACGAACCTACCTCAATCCCTAAATGACTTCAGGAACGTGTATTGATGGTTGACTTAGATTCACCCATCGTGAGAGATTTAAGATTCCAATTTCATACACAGTTTATCAACGGATCCTTTGAGAAGACAAACATATATCGACAGAAGGCCAGCCAGGAAGTCAATGATGCATGGCTAGCACTTGGAACAAATGGTAATTTTCCCCCCCTTCACAGTAGGCAGAGTCCCACTAATAGCTGCAACCTTCAGACGAATCAATTTTGATTCCCGTTGACGAAGCGGGCCAGTTTGGTATCAAAGAAGGCCAAGTCCAACATGTGAAAGACACTGGACCAACGCAGGACTTCAGTTTCAACCGGCAATGCAAGAACTTCGATGCCATTCGAGAATGGTACGCGGACAACCACGTGGATATAGATCACACCTACGTGCGAAAAAAGGCCAAGAGATGTCGTTCTCGATGTGCTCCCTTACCATGAATAGCCTCCATTACCAGCACAGTAACAAATTCCAAGAAGGAAGTAGACACTGAAGTACAGTCCTATCTAGTCCCCATGTATATCACTCCACCACTTCAGCCATATTCCTATACTGAAGGTAAGCTATCTCCTAAAGTGATAATACAGGTTGACATACCACTGAAACAGTTGCAGAAGACATTTAAAATGCAAAATAAGATAAACGTAAGCATTTTGAAAAAGCAAATTGATCTGAAATAGTATTTATAGACATCCATGTCTCCTGACTTTCGAGCAAGGTATTTCTCTTCGCTCGAAATAGCTACAGCTTCTAACACAATGTCGATACCGTGTAGCAAGTCAGAGGTGAGTTTAGACTCTGATTTTTACTCGCTTTGTAAAGTTCCCCACGTCGGGAGTATCACACCGCTACTGTAAGGACTATTAATAGCCAAGGCAAATGCTTTCTGAGGTTCTATCACATCGATTACTAACCTAGGGTAGCATATTTAATAGACCAAGCAGAGCATATTTCCAGCGAATAGCAATATCAATATGATGTAAAGCATGCGTTGCCAGCCAATTTTAGACTATTGTACACTCAAGAGCGCGTTGGGCTTGGAGGTATTACTAAATATTCATAAGGTCAGCACTATATAGAGACTGTCTATGGATCGGACTCACTCAAACAGATCGTCAATGGCAGTTTTGATCGGGTCTGATTTGATTTGATAAGAGGGGAGGGGTCAACCAAGATCTCTCCATTAGAACTATATGTGCTGCGCATTAAGCCAGGCCACATAAATTAGTTGGCTGCAGTCCTATTTCGTTCGCGCCGATGCAAAGCACATTGTCTTAGTGGTAACTTTGAACTCGGGCGCGATTCGTTGAGCCACGCGTTTGAGCATGACATACCCAAAGTCGAAGTCTCGCCGTCTTTAGAATTCGAAGGAAAGGCTGATACCTTCTCAGCTCATGATTGGATTGGCTAGAAGAATGTAATGGGCGAGATATCCACATACAAAGCGGCAAGACGACTATTCGGTGCTAGGGAATACGACTAAAAGGGTCGGCTGCCTGCCTTTGTTTGCCGAAGCTTCTTGTTGTAAAGAGGATCTTTCTAAATCGGGACTAAGGGCTACATTTCACTCTTCTGGCACTTGCCAATCCCGCGAAATGCAGACATAATCAATAACTGGCTTTCAAGGCGTTTTCATCATATGTTATTAGGTCTAGGATTTATTGGTACAATATAGAAGTTAGACCTTTTACACCAAGCAGGCATTCAAACAGCCAAACCCCAAGCCCCTTCACTTCTTCCCCTCCTCCCTTCTCAGCCCCCAACTTCCCACAATCCCCATCGCCTCACTCCCACCGTTCTCCACCCTCCCATCCCTCAACACCCCTGCCAAACACTTCCATGGATCTCTCCCTCCACCCCATCTCAACACCTCTTCTTTCATTCTTTCCCCCATCTCCCTATCCACACTCCCACCCATCTCTCCTCCATTAAATACCACTTGCCAAACCCTCTTGGCTAATACTCTATCGAATAAATAACTGTAATATGTGCTTCCATACCCGAATAAATGGCCGAAGAAGCCTTGCCAGCATGTTCCGGCAGGATCCGGCGGCAGAACGCCGTGGCTCTGTTGGATGGCGTGGAAGATGTTTGTGCTGTTGAAGGAGGAATGGAGAGGTAGGGTGGAATGATAAGCTTGGTCAACCATTGAAAGAATAATTTGGCTTTCAAGATCAGACCCTTCGAAACGTTTATCTAAAACCAATTTTTCCGAAACCATTTCGTATGGGAGAGGTTGATTGGTCTCATAATGTCTGGCAAAGAGAGCGAGTGTGGAACGATCAGCGGCAAAATGCTCCATCAGGACGGAGGGTAATTCGGAGAAATCTGTAGCGCAGCGGGTCCCAGAAACGTTTTGGAGAGAGGTTCGGCCGAGAATGGAGTGGATTGCATGACCCATTTCGTGGAAGAGGGTCTGCAATTCATTGAAGCTGAGGAGTGATGGCCGTGATGAACCAGCTGGTCCGGTTTCGAAATCGCAGATGAGTGCTATGATTGGTAATTGTTTGAGCACGCCATTTGAGTTAGAAAAGGCCATGCCATCGTTGGCGGCTTCTTCTGCTGTTTTGAATAAAGTGTTGTATGTTGATGCAGCTTCTTCTACCTCTGCCATTGTGATTTCGCGCGAGCAACGGAGAGTGAAGTGTGCTGGATTTGGGGATTTCCCAGGACGGGAGAAGAGGTCACAGTACAAAACTGCAACATGTCCGTCTGTCTCAGATATTATATCCAAACGTCTCACGTCAGGATTCCATGTCTCCCCAGACGTGGTCTCATGAGGCGCAAATCTGATTCCATATAAGCGAGTAAATAATCTTGAGAGTCCTTGCATGACTGTTCCTAGGGAGAAGTATGAGGATAAGAAGTCTGGGTTCTGTGATCGAGACGGAGCCGATGATAAAATTCTGGACATATAATACTCTTTGTCCCATGGCTGAAGACCTTGGCTTAGAGTAGATGAATCTAAAAATTTGGCATTCAAAAGGTCTGCCCTTTCTCGAGTCACTATAGGACGATTGTCTTTCGACAGCGCTTGTAAAAATTGATTGACAGATTCTGGCGTTTTTGCCATTTTATCTTCAAGAGCTAAATGAGCATAAGTATCAAATCTTGACAGCTTTGCCAACTCAGCTCGCATCCTTAACAATTGATCTAACCGTTCCAACGTGGCACTTGACGAGGTTCGGCTGGCCATAAATATATCCCTCCTTACTCCCTCGTCCTGAACACTCCGTAGAGCGGCAATAGAGGCAGCACCAACGGATGGAAATGAAGTTTGACCCCATCTCGTGTATTCCCTTACCAGCATTGGGTCCATTCCTTTTAGCTTGCTGCTTGGAAAAGACAACACTTGCCTAGCAGGCGACATATTATCCACAAACTGCGGGCCAATCTCACTTATCTCTTGTGAGAGAGAAACAAAACGATCCTTTTGTGACTTTGACTGCTGGAAAGCCGATTTTGCAAAATCCCTTTTCAGGATATCTGCTACGACCACTTCCTCCTCCGTCCAGCTAGCCACCACTTCCGGGGTGTTCATAGCTATTTCAAGCTGTTCGTCCAACCCCGGCAACGTGTTCAGAATATTCATGTACTCGAACATCATGGAGTAGGCCTTCGAAGCAGCCTCCTGTGTCCTATGATCGGGATGGGTCACCCTGACGAAATCGGAGAGGTCGATAACTCGACATAGGAGGTCACTGAGCCTATCCAAATCCCTCGCCACATGTTTATATGCCTCCACCGTCCTCACACTTAGTACTTTCTCCACCAGCCTCTCTGCCTTCCTCAAAGTTATATTCGCAAATGTTTCGAAGCCTTCCGGTTTCGCAAGGTATCGATTCTGGAAAAGGCCATTGTTTCTTCCGCTAGCATACCAGGAAGACTGGGAGAATTCTTCCCAAAAGGGTTTCGAATCAAAGATCTGGCGTAAGGTTCTATCGTCATGCTGTGCTCCCGGAGCGGAGGTATCAACTGGTATTGGTCGAGGCTGAAAATACGCGGAAGCAGTCGCAAGTTGTCGACGGACTTGAGTCTGACGTTTAATACAACTCGAACATATCCATGGCCTCTTAATAGCAGTTCTTAACATGGCTACTAGCCCAATTGAGGTCAATGGTGCTATTCACATAATATGTTCTTGTTCGGAGTGAACGGGTTGATGAAGTCTCGAAAAGATATGCCGGATTTATTTTCTGTCCGCTTATGCAAGCTTGCATAAAACACCGCGATTTACCAACGTCTCTCATTTCAAGCAATTGAGCTTCAAACATCTGCCATCATTCGTGCTATGGCTTCTAGATTACTACTACGGAAGGTGAGAAGCACTATATATTCAATTGATTCATTGCTGACCCCTTTCAGCGCACTGCGCCTTTTGCAGCTGGTGTAATGGCTGTCGGCATGGCTCTTCTCCCAAAGACAACTCTGCATGCAGAATCCCCAAACGACTCCCATGTATGTTCCCCGTTCTCCAATATATACAGATACATATGCCGATACAGCGCCAGTCTAAAAAACCCATTTACGATGACTTCGAACCCTCACCCGCCCCTCCCGCAAAATCTCTCCCATCTCCCGAAAAGAGCAGCAAGCCCATCTCTCCTACACCTACAGAACGTCTTGCTGTCCAAATTAGAAAATCTAGACTCTTTCTTTACGCCCATGTCGCAGCCGCAGAGCAAAAAGTGAACGATATAATGGACTCTGCTCTCCACCTCGAACAAAGCTTCACCGGCACCATTGCATCCCTCGCACCCTCTCCACAATCAGGCGAGAAACTCATGCCTGGTTCGCTCTACGTTTTAGTAGCTGCAATGACCGGTAGTATCGTCACTCGAAACAGGAATATTTTGTTAAGGGCAGCGTTCCCGTTGGCAGTAGGAATTGGTGCTGGATGGGTTGTTTTGCCTATTACGATGAGGAATGTGTCAGAATTGTTGTGGACGTATGAGAAGAGGTTTCCAGTTATTGCAGATGGGCATTTGAGGACGAGAGAGGGGATTGAGAAGGCAGTTAGGATGGCGAGGATCCATACTCAGCAGGCGGTTAATATTGTGGATGAGAAGATTACCGAAGGGAGGGAGGCGGTTGAGGGGTGGGTGAAGAAGGGGAAATGAATGAAGTTTCTGGAAAGGAACTCTGGTGGATAGACGGGGCTATTCTATTTGCCTTTGTACAATCAATAGACTTTTCTGCTACGTTATAAAAGTCACTTATGTGTGTGCGCCATGAGTGCTCTACAGCTCTTCTACGAGTATTCATGAACCACATTGACGTAAGCCCGATTGCTGGCAGACATTCACGGCTACCTGGACAGCACAAAAGCACCACAACGCGCAAAATACTATCAGTTCATAATCAAGTCCCTCTTAAAGGTACTCGGGTTAATATCAGTCGGTTAGGTTTTATACTAGGAAATTCTTACCAATCCCATAAAGATTACACCCTAGGTCGGTTCAAGCTAGAGGGGATTTCCAGAATCAACATTAGGCAACCGATGACGCCAACTCTTGATGGTTTGATTTACAGGCCTTGGATGAACAACATTTAGATGCGGATTGTCAGTTTTGGGCTGTGGGCCAAAGAAAGATTTTCACATTTGCTATAGAGAATCTGCCAAAGATAGGATACAATAGTTCCTAGGTTTAGGGAGGCAGCGAGGATGAGTTCTAGTGATCTTCTTGATAGCCCGGGAAATATCAAGAAGAAGTTGAAGAAGGCAGTGTGCAAGCCAAAGGAAATCAAGGAGCATGTCACTTTCCGAGCTATTGCGTTGAAGTTAGAGGGCAGAGAAGAGATGAAGAGCCAATGGTTTACGAGACGATACAGAATTTGATAGATGACCATAGCGAACTGGCACTAGGTATTGAAACTAATTCTAACATGTCAGACAATGAGGCTTATGGTCTGTGTTCTTATGAATCTGTGCTTTAACATGAATTCTCCTCTAGTGTCTTAGCATTTATAAGTATAGATAAATTTATTTTATACTTTAACTAAATAAGGAGTTGTTGATCTATTAGCCTCTCTAGAAATGCGTAATAATGTGATCGCGATGCAATTCCATTTTCCTTCCCGTAAGGTATATGTATTCGACCTGGTCTGTGCGTGATTATTACCGGATTGACAATATTTAATGCTGCTTTAATAAACCTACCTCTTTATATCCTCCTCATCGCGACCCTAAATTGAGCCCGCATTTAATAATAAGAAAAATTTAGATCTGTTAATTAAATATATAATATATATACAGAATGAACTTAAAAAGAAGATTTTAAATAGGTTGATTAATATTATAAAGCATAGAGTAAAGGCAGTTATTAAGGCAGAAGGATAATGTACAAAATATTAAAGCAGCCTCAAATATTGTTAATCCGGTAATAATCACGCACAGACCAGGTCGAATACTTATGGCACCTCACTGTACGAACCATGCACGCTAATGCAAAATTCGAAAAGTTCAAAAGCATAAAAACGCTTCCCTCTAGAAATCGTTGATAGTATCCGCAGTCCCTATTGAAAGCGCTCACTTAAGTGATGTCAAGATTATTCGCTGGCGCTGGCATCGTAGCTCTCCTATCTACTCCTGGCCTCAGCGATCCGCGAAAAGAGGCACCGCGATACGAACCACCACGAAGAGCTGATCCTCCTCGGATTGCCTTTCTTGATTCTCCTCGTTTCAACTCTGAGTCCTCACTAGGTCTATTAGACTGTTTGTTTCCATTTTCACCCTCGGAATTAGGTTTTTGAATAGGTTGTACTCCAGTCATTTCATGGTCTTCGGGTCCTTTCACTCCTCCATTATCGGTCCCTTTTAATAGTTCTTCACTTCCACTCTGGACTTTTGCAGGAGGCTGCTCTTTCACTTTCTCCAGAACCACTTTTCTACGTTTCACTGCTAATGTTTCCTCGCTCCTTTGAACATAGCCCACGAGGTACAATAACATATTGTCTCTTTGTTTGTTCTCCTCTTTCATTGTCGCCAGCTGTTCCTCAAGATTTTTGATTTTTTCTGCTTCCTTTAATTCGCTTTTCTCTAGGTCTGCAAATCTTCCCTTCCAACTCTTCGGCGTCTCTGCTGCAGGTGACGGAGCGACCTGGGTAGTAGGGACTCGGGTGGCAGATTGGACCAGTGCTGTTTGTACAGGTTGTCCGGTAGATAGGGCAGGTAAAATTTGGTGTTTGGGTCCTCCTAGGAATGTGCCTGGTGTTGGTGAAGCGCGAGGTGTCGAGCTTTGAGGGATTTTGCTATTGGGAAATGTAGAAAGGGTGGCTCCTCCAACTGAGACCTCTGCATTCATCATGGCTGGACCTTGGTTTGTCGGTGTATGAGATGTGGATTTGGGTGGTGGCGAATTTATCTTTTGGGATGATTTTCCAGCTAAAGGTTGTGGCAGAGCGTCTTGGTTCATGGATGCTAATCGTTTAGCAAGATTCGCTTTATGCATGCCTGTTTGTAAATGTGCCTCGAAGTTACTGGTAGTTGTAACGGTATAGTCTTTTGTTTTGCAGTCATAGCATCTGACTTGGTCTTTATTGTCTTTGTCAAAGTGATCAAGACGCTCAAAAACGGCGGTGGGGTACCTGGATCGCAGACTAATTACAATCTTAAATTAGTATTTTCGAAATAAGAGAAAAGTAGGGTCCAAGGAGTGCATTCAACATGTCTAATCCATCGTCTCCCCATCCCAAATCGCTGCCAGATATGGGAAATAACTCGTAGAAAATGATGACTTACAGCTCCAGACCTTTATCTAGCCAGTCTGGTCGAAGCGTCTAAATATACCATCAGTATCATGGCTGACTGGTTACAGTCCTTAAAAACATACCCTCTTCCTTCCTCCAGTAGTCACATTTTCAGGCATTGAAGTTGTCGTACTTTCTCTACGGTTGACGCTGGGAAACGGGTTTGAAAGTATTGGGGAAGCTGAAGCAGACAATGGTTGATCTCGACCAAAAGCCATGACTCTTTGAGCCATTCCACCCAATGTCTCTTCATCCTTTCCTGCGACTCCCGTATTCGCCATATTTGCAGGTGATTTCACAACAATTGACTGTTTCGCAGAGTCTTCACTGTTCAGCCTTGTCTCTAGCTTTTGCCTATGCTGAGGCTCATTCAGATGTAGTAAAAATTGGCGGAGAGAGTGATCTTCGCAATGAATTGTTCGGGAACAGTCGTCGCATTCGATAGTAAAACCCTTTCCCAGTCTGCGAAACTTATCGTTGGGATAATGATCTCTTATCTCTCGAATGCGAGCTTCAACCAATTTCAATATACCATTCTGTGGCCAGTCAGCAGCTGCGTGCTTCTCAGTTAGCGAGAAACGTACGTCTTTCGTAGCTTGAAGTTGAGACTCTGTCGCATGTATAGCTTCGCCGGGTCTTGACGTCGATGATGTAGGAATAGGACTCGAAGAATCGGATCTCTCGTTCTCGTTGATCTCATCAGATCTAGCAGATTGCGTAGAAGTTGACGCGACGTAATTCTCCGGCTGACAGATCGTTAATACAAAAGCCGAGTATGAAAAATGTGCGGCTGTGTCTTACGTACTTCAGCCTGATTAGTCTTATATCTTTGCTCTGGTTGGATCATGATAGCCTTCACTCTTGAAAACATCGTAAATAGTATTTTCTTACTATTCGCAGGCTGTTGCTCGGGCCGCATTCCATCTTTCCTTATTAGCTCAAGTTTTGCTTTTCGCGTTAGGCTGAAGTGAAGTCTGGAGAAGCTAATCCTAATTAGTTTTAGTGAAAATATAAGCGAGTGCGAGGCGAGGACTTCTCAACGTTACGCCCATATCAGATTCGCTTAGATCCTCAGGGCACTTTCCATTCGAAAGTAGTCACTATCTAAACATATGTTTTCATTAAATTATTTGCAACTTTAAGCTTTAAATGTTCCTTCTCATATAGGGCATTGAAATGTGAATGTTTAAAGATACTTGGAACATTTAGAGGTAGACGTGTGTAGCTGCTCTCTACCACCATTGATGCAATATCGAGCTAATTCATACTCTCCAAAGCTTCCCAAGACATGATCTTATGCTTCACAAATTCAAACATTAGTCCATCCACGCTTCCTCCCGAGCATAACTCATACAATAGACTTTCGTCTCCCAATACTCCTTCTCGCCTTTAGAATCCGCGAACCTGTCGTCGACCTCACACGAAGCGGCGCTCGACTCTGATCTGTTTTCATATGTTGTACCATCAAGACTCCTAAATTTCTCCTTAGCTCGCTCACTTCCTTAAATATCTCCGGAGATATGCATTCTAAATCGCTAATCTGGAGTTTCTGCTGCTCGATGATATCTTTCAAAGACAGCACCCGTAAAAGTGTCTTTTCTTCTAGATTGACAATGTCTTTTTCGTAGATTTGGGACAGAGAACTGACATGTTCTAGTTGAGTTTTCTCGAGGGATGATGTGACGTCGTCTTTAAAGCGCTGGAGAAGGGCTTCGATTTGCTCTGTGTGCTTCGTGAACACATTTTGGCCCCTTTCCATCGCATCCCTGACGTGATTTTGCTGTTTCTCTAAACATTGACCGTGCAGCCGAATCTGGCTGTCTAGCAAGCTTAACTTCTGAACAAGAGCACCAATCTGATTCTCATGATTCTTTACGAGAATTTGCTTGTTTTTCGTCATGAAATCCGTAATGACCTCCCGAACATGTTCTTTATCCTTCTGATCCCGCTCTCGAATGTGACTTTCCAGGAAACTTAAATTGTCGCTGTAGACTTGGACCTGGTTTTCATGTTTCCGCTCTACTACCACCAAATCGTCCCTGAACCTTTGGGTGAGAGCCCTGACTTGCTCTTCATGTTTCCTAGCAGCAGTTTCGCTATAGTCCACCATAAAGTTTGTAATGATACCTCGAACATGCTCTCTGTCGTTCTTCTCACGCTTCAAGATTTTCTGCTCAATCGAGCTCAGATTTTCATTGTGGCTTTCTTGCACGGTCCCCAGGTTGTCGTCGCAAGCCTTCTTAGCGTTTTGGATTCTCTTGATCATCTGTTCCTCGGAGGTAGCAATCAGTTTCGACGTAGCCCTAACATGCTCTTCATTGCCCATTTCAAGTGCTGCAAATCTCTCCGTCATCTGGGTCTCCAATCCTCTAGCCCGTTCTGTATACGTTCTTAAAAGAAGTTGGATATAATTCTGGTTGCTCTTTTCGAGAGCTTGTAATTTTTCAGTCGTTTGCTCATCTAAAGAATTGATCTTCTGAGCATAAACGTTGAGAGACTTAGAATAGGCATCAAGATTCTTTGTCAAATCATGGATTCTGTGAGTAGTGCGGTCCTCCCATTTCCTGCTTTCTTCTTTCCAGGTGTCTTCGAATGCTCCGGTGGAAGTTTCAACGTCAGCGAGAGACTCATATAGTCCTGCAACCTGGGTATCGGTGGAAGTCTTAAGGTCGGTCAGAACCTGTGCCAATCCTATAAATTGAGTCTTCAGTGAGCTGCACGATTCGTTGAGGTCTGTGTGAGATGTTCTGAGTCCATCTCCCTGGGTAGACAGGGCCTTAAATTTTCCCTCGCAATCCATTCCAAGCGCAACAATTTGGGATGAGATACGACCTTCCAACAATCTCAAGTTGTTTATTTGATCAGAGTGCACCAATCCCAGGACACTGCTCTCCGAGTCTGCAATTTTCTGGTCGTGTAAGTCACCCCAAAACTCGATCCGCTTCCCAATCTCTATCTTGTGAGCCTCGATTGAATTACGGCAGCCATCGAGTCCCGTTTCTAACCATTGAGCAGTATCGTGGTCTAATCGGACGAAATCCTTAGACTGTTGATCCACTGTCCTGTTAAGCTCCGCGTGATTCGTCTCCAAAGAGGTAATTTTGGTTGCGATTTGAGATTTAATTCCCGAAACTTCTTGCCCGAAACTTGTAGTGCTTCGTAGTAGGTGTGCTATATTTTGAGTGTTTGCTTCATATTTCGCTCCTAATGCGTTGATCGATTGTGTTTGCCCCTTGAATTGTTTATCGGTGTGGGCAAGGGTCTCTCTTCGGAGTTTTTCTTCAACCTTACAATGCTTTTCCAGGTTTTCGCCGTTTGCTTCACACTGCCTCCCCAACGCGAACATCTGCTCCCACTGTTCTTTTTTAAACTTTTCCATCGTCTTGTCCATGTTTTCGGCATATTCTTCGCATCGTTTCTCCAATGCAAAAACTTGCTCGCCGCGCTCCTTCTTGAGGTTGGCTATGCTTTCAGCATTTGCTTTAGCACCTTTTTCCAAGGCAGGAATCCTTTTGCAGTGATCTCTTACATCACCATTCATCTCTTGAAAGCCTGTGACTAGCTTATTGAGCTTGTCCCTGACTCTCTTATGTGTATATGTAGATTGCTTGCTTATCTCCTCTAATGCCTCAAGGCGGATTCGAATTGCGCTTTCTAAACTCGTAAGTTGCACAGTAGTCTCATCCAAAGCTTCAAAACGCTTTATGTTTCGTTTATCACATTCCTCGAGCTTGCTATTTGTCCGCTTCAAGTAATGACCAGTTGCCGATGCATCCTGATGTCGTTCCTCCTGGATAAGCTCGTATGCCTTGAACGTTTCTAAGAGGGAACCAATTTTCTCATGAAGCTGTTCCTCGCCCAATGTCTTAGATTCTTCCAAGGCTTGATGCCTCTGCTCCAAAGATACCAGACGTTCTGTTAAATTTGCAATCTCCGCATCTCTGCACTTTATCGTAGCCGTAGAACGTTGATCAACCTCGTCTAGTAACGCTCTCCAATCCTGAATCTCTTCCTTTGACTTTACAAGCTGTCCCTGCATCTCGTCAATCTTAACTTGATTAGCTTTAGCCGATGCACTGATCTGCTCTTTCATAGATTTGAACAAGTTTTGATATGTCACAACAGCCTCCTCCTGAGTCTTGGAGTAATTTCCAATACCTTCCCAAAATGTTGAAAGAGGGATTTCTCCCGGAGCTTCTGCAAACAAAGTGGGAAGTACAGCAGGAGCTGCTGACTGCGCAGCAATCAGGGCACTCTTAACTCTCAGCTCGGTTTCAAGGCGTACCCGCACCATATTTTTGTGTGTGTTCGATCTCAGATGACTCTCAAAACTATTCAGTGTACCATTAGGCCCTGACTTAAAATCCTTAACACAGTCTAAGCATTTGATCCGTTCAGATCCATCATCAAGAGGTTCAAAACGATCGTTGCGCCAGGCATCCATTGAACGAAGCCTATCTAATTGGGCAGTCAGCCACGTTGGCAAGGCGAACTTTCTTTCCAGCTTGGATCCAACACCTGCATTTTCTGACCCTTGAGAGGACTTCGGGATACACTCATGCGCCAAGGTGTTGTCCAGTCGAGATGGGGCAGATACTCTGCGATTCTCATCTAACGGTGCCAGAGCAGGCCGGGGATTGAGGTTCTGCATTCGCACGGGAGGAGTATCACTGGTTATACTCGAAGCGTCGCTATCGTCAATTTCTTCAGTTCTACGTTTTTTGAACTTAAGCTGTAGTGCTTCGAGCTCAATCCCCACCCTCAGGTCGTGATCAATCTTTCTCTTCTTTATCTCGAAAGCTTCGTTTTTTCTCGGCTTTTCTCGCTCCTGGTTAGAACCTTGGTATGAATGGGGTTCTCTATCTTCGTAGATGTTGAGATTTGAGGCAGTCACTCTCCTCTGCTGTTGATAGTTCGTGCTAGGCTTTATGATTATGGTCTCTTGGTTGCCCCCTTCTCGTCCCTGTTGATCTGAATGAGTTTGGGTCTCTTGCTGTTCGTACGATATCCGCTCTGTTTTCAGGACGCCGTCGGGGCAGCTAACTTCGTAGCGCAACTCTGGGGCTGCCCTCTTTGACTCCTGTTCTGGGGTGGTTTTTCTCTGATCGCTTTCTTCGTTTGTGCCAATTTGCGCGGCTTTATGTCCTCTTTTCTCCTTCAATTCCAGCCCTATATGAGGTTGATCAAATTTATCTTCGTTGCTTGCGGGAGGTGTCGACAACGAGGGGCTTTCCCGTGGATCTTCTGACTCCTTACCTTGGCCAGATTGACCTTTGTTGCTAGTGTCGGGGCTGGCTGGTACAATGAGCTCGAAACAAACCAGGCTGTTGTTTTTGAAGCAGCGCAATATATTTTCCTAGAGGATTCAGTAACTAGCGTCAAATTCCAAGTAGTCTGCCATACCTTGACCATGCGCTGTATGGCAGCCTTTGCCTGGTGCATCTGCAACCTGCAGAGATCTTGAGCTTCCAATTGAGTTGAATTATGATTCTCGAGCCACCAATTCTGGAGTGTTTTCCCCCAGACTCCTTGGCCTTGCGGGACGACCCTTTCCCGGAGCCGCTTCGACAGATATTGCGAGATCTCAAGATAAACGGAATCTTCGAGACAAAACTTCTTAATTTGTTCCATCGTCCAAACAGTACAATTGCTAACACATTGATGTCGATAGATAAATGAAGATTTTGATGTCAGGTGCGGACGCGTTTCACGTGCAGTGGGGTTATCGAAAATCACCCCGCCAACCTAGACAAAAGTGAGCTCTGCTCTTTAAATCCGAAAATTGTACTAAAAGCAAAAAATGAAACAAAAAACTCAGAGAAAGCGCTGGTAACCGCAAGCTTTGTCGTAGGATCGATTCGTATAATTTTGAACAAATTATTTGCTTGGTGTTAAAGGACGAATCTAAACAATTTCAAGCCACCTGCTCGAATGTTACTTCGCGGTTACTCAGAAGATCCGTACCCAATCAAGACGCCCGGCTCGTTTAATATGTTCGATTTGATAATTTGAGGTTATCTTGATATAAATAAGGCTAGAAAATCACCGGGTATGCAGTTATCGCCAAATCAGCACTGGCAATAAGGGGCTCATGTTTACTTCAGATGCGAGTGGTGCGGAGAGAGAAAGGAAGCTATGTAATGGGATTTGAAACCACAGCCACATGCTTTTTATGATATTAATCAATTGCTTCTTATATGATGCAAGTGACTTCAAGAATTGCTTAGCTCTAACCGTCAACTATGACAATGGCTTTGAATCACCACCTCGGGAGTGAGCGAATCTCATGAATATTTGAAAAAAGCAGTTCATGCCTCAAGCCTTTAAATCATTATTGTGGTAATATCAACAAAGGGAAATTTAAATTTGGACAGGCAAAGTGCTAGCTCCACTTCCACTAGGATGGCAAGACCTAGACATCAACGTAGCTCTAATAGCTAGTCTCGGAATCGCCATCTCAGAAAAAGGAATCCCAGTCGAGACTGAAGGGATTGAGAATGTGGGATATCTAAAACCTGCAAAACGAGATCTAGAAACATGGGAAATACTTACTATGGGATCACCTCCCGAACCTCTCATTATAGAATACTTATGTTCGAAAAGTATGCAAGTATAGGAATGTGCAGAATAAGATAAAGGGGAAAAGTGTTCCGTGCATTCGAGTTGGACTTGAGGCGAGTTTGGACTCTAACTTCAACTCGCCTTGTACAAATCTATTAGATCTTAAACTTGAGAGTTCGAGTTAGATGCGCGAGCTTATATTAAATTTAAGGATATATTTAAAATAGCATATATCTATCAAAGTTTGGACTTTTAAAATTATGGCCATATTCTAGATTGATATCTTTAATACTGTCTCTTTAGATATATATACCAGATATAAGTTATAATACCACTCTATTACCACGCTATATCCCTTGAACAATAATCTGAAACATATCGCGAAGCTCACCAAGGGATCTTAAGGACCATCATAGGTAGCAGCACCATTAGCATCTGCATCTGGACTTACCAGTCCGATCTCTTTTCTTAATGGCAACTAAGAGCTAGTCTTGCACCTGCGAAATTGTGTCTCTCATGGATCTCTTTTTGGGGTGGCATGGAAGACAAACACTATCGATATCTGGACAAAAAGATGTGGACGTTGACTTTTCGAAAGAACATCACATTTGTACTTAGCTTGCTTTATGAAAGGCGTTGATTTTAGGAACATTGATATCCATACATGAGATGGATTCTTAGCTGCATTTAGCTAGCTTGCACTTGCATTTGTATCTACGCCATCGTCATCAACTATACCAAAGAAAAGACTTAGTATAACCACTCTGATACTCTCTTCTAACATATCTGCTGAGCTATGAATGATTAATTACATCCACGTCTACGTGAAAATGAAGACGGAAAGCATCAACTCAAAACACATCCCGTTTCTCTTCTCTTCTAATTTCTGAATCCACTCCACTCCAAATCACCCAGAAACAACATTTGTATCAACAAGAACCCCTTTCCATCCATCCTGCTTTTGAAACCCTCGCCTCTTCCCTTTTCTCCTCCAACAGAAAAGAACTTCCCAAAAGGAGCGGAGCTCCACAATCGGACTTCCTAGTAGAACATAATAAGGTACCGAAAGCCCAATCCAAATCCAAATCATAACACACATACATTTCGTAAACTCAACTTCAAACACTTCCATCCTGCTTTCCTCCTCCCCCGAAAATAGGTATATAGATAACAGCCAAGTTTAAATGAACAAAGGAAACAAAACAGTGGTGGACTAGAGATTAACATACGAGCAAAAATGTAAGGGGTATATCCAAAAAAAAAAAATAAGTAAGCATTAAAGCCAACCGAGAAGGGAATATTTGATGTTGATCTGATATCCAGCAGGACAGGACAAGAGATATGTGCAGATGAATGGGACGTAAATAGAAGTTAGGCAGGTAAGTAGGTTGAAAATATTGTAAAATGTCTTATATATAAAGCGAGCTGACGGAATCGTTTGAAAGAGTTGGTAGAATGCAGAGTTATTACGTGGGCCAGACGTATTAAAACAAATAGTAAATATGTTGATAATATATGTTGAAGCAGAATGAATATGTACGAATGCGACAATGAGTCGATCATAGTAGCGCATCATCAGATGAGAGCGAATACGACGATGAAAAGGCAGTGTAGGACTGAAAGTGCGAACACTGGCGTAGAGAACCATTTCCCTGCAGCATCGGATTTCGAAGTCGGGCTGGAGGCGGCACCAGTGCTGCGGACGGTACTGGAGGATTGCTCGGTCGTGCTGGCGGAGAAGCCGGCGGTGCTGGAGGCATTTTGGAAGAGAATGTGAGGTGAGTTGCCTGCGGTTGGGTAGGCTGACGTAGTGTTTTCGCTAGTTGTGGGGATGGAATAGGTGGCAGAGCTGGTCTCGGAGAAGACTGATGAAGTTGAAGCGGCCACGGAGGATTCGCTTTTAGCGCTTGTCGTTGTCGCGGCGGTCGTCGTTTTGGTAGCACTTGGAGTGGTCGATGTAGCTTTGGTGCTCGTCGCCACTGCTTTTGAGGTGGAAGATGACGGTGATCCTCCAGAACTTCCGGCTTCGAAAAGTGCGATATTCGCCGTTGCGCCTGATGGGACGGTGACCACACAGAAATCTGCTCCGCCTGCTCCTGAAGAAGAGTCGGAGCTGGTAACAACATTGAGTCCATTGGTTGGGTCAATTTTGCAAGGAAGCCCATTGCAGTTGGCGTCATCTGCACATGTAATTTCGATGCCAAATGTCGGAAGGGTGTTTGAGAGGTCACACCCCGTGAAGATTGGGTTCCAGCCAATTTTCAGAAATGTTTCTCCGCTGGCTACAGTGTTCCCTCCTGCGACATAAGGTGCCCAGTTTCCAATTGGCGAAGATCCATCTCCCCAGACACAGGCCTCGGCAGTTGAGACGCCAGGAGCGTTTATGTAAAAGCTAGGTCATGTTAGGACACGGGAGTTGAGTAATGGTTAGATATACGTACTGAGAGGCAGTTTCGCACCAATAGCTGATACTAGGAATTGCTAATGTCGCCGAAGATTCGACCCAAGTCGGAATTAACATGGCTTCGTTTCCGGGGAGAACGGTCTGGCAGAAGGCGACACCGCTTGCAAAAGGGTTGAGCGCACTAGCAGCTCCAGTTCCCGCTACACAATAAGGGCTACCTGGAAAGGGCTTGTTAATATTGCCACTATTATCGCAGTAGAGGCCTCCGTCCTATTTTGAGTCAGTATAAAGCCCACTTATCTACACTTTCCAACATACCATTGACAACGGATATGTGTATGAAGTGGCCGCCGGATTCCACTGAGCCATGACTTCACCGGGAGGGCAAGCATACGGACAATAGTTGCCCGGGAGACAAGGTTGATCGGGACTCATTGCCCAGCCTGCATTTTGCTCTGATGGTGTAACGGCAACTAGACCTGCACCTGTCGGGAACGGGCATTGAGTACCACGCTTTTGTGCCATCTCTCCAACATGATCGGCTCTTGGCGATTCCTGAGATCTCTGGTGCGCATGTCTCTTCTCTATTATCTCCAGATGCGACAATCCGTGGCCATGTTTCGCGTCGCATGGTGATGAGAGCAGTGAAATAGCTATGCCAACTGCAGCCTGTATATCCAAAAACCTCATCGTGGACTGTGTTTGGCCAGATGTTGCCGTCTGCGATTGTTCCTCGTGTCGATGTAGATTTTCCCAATGTATGCGATGCCAACCGTCTCTGCTTGCTTATTGTCCAACTGTGTATCGAGAAAGGATCGGGCTCGTTCTGAGATTGAGAAGCATGTATGGGAAAGGAGCGCGTGGATGACTTGAGGATGTTGGCAACTGGTAAGGAGCGTGGTAATAGCAACAGAAGGAGTGTGAGGGCCCAAAAGCAGAGAAGGAGGGAAGGAACAACGAGATGGAAGGATCGATCGAGTTGGAAAAAGATGGGGGAGAAGAGCTTCTCACGATGGGCAACAGCAACCCCTTTGGATAGCACAATGCACAATGCACAATGCACGGCTAGGGCTCCCATGTCTTTCGTGCGTCTCGCTGCCTCTTCTCTTCCCTTCCCAACGCCCAGAGCCCACTCTAGCGGCAAATTGCAGTGCAATGTGCAATCTGCGTCTTGTCCAGGCCGGCAGAGTGGAAAGTGCTGTCACCGCACGAGCAACTGGGAAATTGCATAATAATGTGACCCATGTTGTTGTTTCCTTCTTCAAGCGAGACCGACATTGGCCAATGAATGCCCGCGAGACTCAATGCTCACGTCTTCCCGCTGTGCGCCAAGCCACATGGGATGTCCACAACCCACGCAGCTTGTACCTGGTCTAGTCCATATAGGGAAGGTCTTTCACAGCCGGAGCCAATGGAAAGAGGAGAATTTACACTTTAAAATGAGTCGAGGGAAAGTGGCTCGAGTGTCATTTCCTGAGGCGCCACGGTCACAGTCCGCCCCCTTCATCTCGAGATTAGATGTCGCCCATTTGGGCTATTTTGAGTATAAGTATCAAAGTTCTACGTATAAGAACAGGCACAGTGCTGGTTTAGGGCTAAGCCCAATGAGGATGGCTAACATTACAACCTCCGACGTCAACATTCCGGGCCTTGTGTTTATTTGGATAAGATACCCGAATCTTGGGGATACATTCCAGAGAAGTTAAAGTTGACCTTCCATTCCGATCATGCCTCCCCCCTTTTCCCATATGTCGTAAAGAAGAAAAGTCATCTCATGCAGTTTCTCATCAGCTGTGAGACATTCATGACTAAGATTTCCCACATATCGCATACCAAGAGATCACCATGTCTCATCGCGAGGGCGTGGCGTTGAAAAAAAGAGCTTTCGTTGAGAAGTCTCACTTCGATCCTTCTGTGATGGCGCAGATCGCGCTGCACTATTCCCTAGAAGTGCTGCGAGAGAGAAAGATTTTAAGACGAGTGGCTTTAGGACAAGAGTCGGGGGGGACGTTCTCCTAAAAAGAAAATAGCCTTGGAAGAGAAGATGAAGGAGACCGTGGCATTTCTCTAAAGCCGTACACCAGCGGTATATATCGTCGGAAGTTGCCGCGCCGCTTGGTGACTATAAGAACCGCCGTAGTAGAAGACGATCGCGTGCGTGAGCATCAGAACTGTGATGTCGTTTGAAGAGAGAAGATCTATCTGAATATGCATAGAAGAAAGTATTTCGAGATATCTGTAGCAAGGTCCAGTATCCAAGGCGATGGGCCATCAATCCAGGGGCTCCAATCAATTTTAGTCCAGGCTCCAGTTTAAAGCGGTTGAACAAACTTACAAACTTCTCGAGGAAGGGAATAACAGTTTCATTGGTGTTTACTCTCACTTTTAACTCCGTCGTCGTAGAACCTGGCTCTTTTGCGCATGGGCCTTGCTGTGATTATATAAGAGAAAAACCTGAAGCGCAGCCTTGTGGCGAAGGCTTAATGAGCGATTTCCCCCACCAAACATCCACCACGACCAACAACGTCATGTCTGCATCACAAATACCCAGCCTCCTTTCCCTACGGAGCGGCCCTAGATCTCGAGGTAGAGGAAGAGGGGGTCTACGAGATCCCTTCAACCCGCATAGCGCAGATAATTCTGCTGCTCGACGAGATGCTGCTATTCAAGCTACTGATACCGACGCTGCTGTTTCGCGACTGAGTGCTGTGTCTACGGGATATCTAGATGATCCTTTTGCGAGCTATTTTGTGAATGGGGGTGGGACGAGGAGGTTACCTGTTATCAATCGGGGTTGGTTTGCGTGGAATCCATGATCCAATTTCCACAGAACTCACTGACAACTCTTCTCTAAAAGGAACATATTCCCGCACCACCGCCCTCGATTCCCTCATTTCCTCCTTCCTGTCCCCTCCAAAGGAATCTATGTCTTCCTCCGAAACCAAACAAATTATTTCCGTGGGTGCAGGAACGGACACGAGATATTTCCGTCTGCGGTCACAAAATAGGCATCGGAACCTACTGTACCACGAATTTGATTTCCCTTCTGTCTGCGCATCTAAAAAAGCTATGATACAACGACATCCTGTATTCAATTGTTCCTCTCCCGAAGTCCAAAACTTTTTCAACATGGACAGCAATCCAGATCTAACTCCGGACTCAGAATGGGGATGGGGAGTCCCCGACACGGAGAAGGAAGTTTGGAAAGAAGGATATACGGTGCATCCTCTCGACCTCCGGAATTTACCATCTAAAGAAGGATTACAATCTTTTAATTACCTACGGCAGGATATTCCCACACTAATAATCTCTGAATGCTGTCTCTGCTACCTCACTCCCTCAGCTTCCTCCCAAATTCTCGCATTCTTCTCCTCTTCCATCCCCTCCCTTGGCCTCATCCTCTACGAACCTATTGGCTCCACCTCTGCTTTTGGCCAGATGATGATTGAGAACCTCGCTTCGAGAGGAATTGTAATGCCTACTGTGAAGGAATATGTTACGTTAAAGGATCAAAGGAGAAGGTTGAAAGAAGAAGGCTTTGAATATATAGAAGCAGTTAGCATTGAAGACGTGTGGGAAAAATGGGTGGAAGGAGAAGAGAAGCGGAGGGTTGATGGGTTAGAGGGACTAGATGAAGTGGAGGAGTGGAGATTGTTGGCAAGGCATTATGCGGTTGTTTGGGGATGGAAGGGGGAGGGATTTAAGGGATGGGATGAGGGTAGGAGGAGTGCAAACTCATGAAATGCAGTGTCTTGGATTTTTGTGTTGTTTTTGTGTGATACCTTTTGAATATATCCAAAGTATTTATCATGGAATATGAGTTCAAATGAGGGAAAAGCTTCCCTTTCCCATGCTACCAAAGAAGCCTACGAGATTATCCAAATCCAAATATCTCACCACCGCCGGAAAATGCCAAACTCTTGAAAATCTTCTCTCATATATTTTTCCTTTTCCACGACCACTGAACCTTCAAACACCTTCAAACAAACACGACGGCTAGCTTAGGGTACAACTGCACCGATAACATTTCACTTGACTGACTTCTCTCTCATTAAATCCTCACTACCTAAACAGCTGTTCTGCGACTAGAATTCTATTGGGTTAATGGCGCAACGGAGGAGAACATTGCTTCCCATGGCGACATTCAGGACAAACTAAAATCAATCTATGTATAGATTGACTGGAATGGGGACGACTCGAAATACCGGATTTCTTCGCAAGAATATGAAGTCTGCGATTGTTGTGGGGCCTGAGTAGATAGAGTAAGGAGAATATCCATTTGCGGTTGCGGAAGCATGAGTATGTATTGATTGATATGTGGAGAGATATTGCTGAGCCGGGGAATATCTATTGTGAGAGGATATAAACCATTTCCATTTCCATTTCCATTTGTTGTGCAGGGCTGAGCTGCTAGAATCGGTATCGTTTCTGTGAGCGAGCACGGGTGAGGGCCATAGAACTTGCCACAATTATTGCAAATTGCTAACCCCTTCACTTCCACCACCTAGATTTCCTCTTGAACTGCCACGGTTCTCATCTGGAATGTTATTCCTCTGTCGAGGTAGCCGCTCATACAAGGACGTCCTCTCTCTTCTTCTTCCTTTCTCTCACTAGATACTTCGTCACACCAAATGCGTTATTGTGAACTGGTCTGGTAAGCTCAGAATCTCACCTAGCTCGGAGGCTAGCATTTCTAGCCCTAAGCTCTTGAATCTGCCATCGAATCCAGTTTTCTTTACCCATTCGAACGTAAGGTTCAGTTCCATGTTCTTTGCTGTCTCTTTCGCTGTTCGAATTCCAGAATCTCACTTACTCGCAGAAGAATGTTTCACAAAGGCTAGAACATTCAGTTTCAATGCTTCAAATTTCTTCATGGCGAGAGATGGATTTGGAAAAAGTAAAGATTTTCTGTTTATGCTACCCACACATGTCGAGCTAGACCTTCCTCAATTTGACCTGTCCTCATTGATAGAGATTTAGATGTTTCCACCTAGTATTAATATCAGATCAGCCGTGAACGGTATCATGAGAAAATTTAGGGATTGACGAACCTCTTTCAATTCATAGGAACCGCATGATTAGCATGCCCTATAGCTGAATACGAAAGGTAGCTATATTTAATAGCATAAATACTATATATTTCAAGTTATGTATGTACATCAGTTCATCATCTCTTGTCTGAATTAAGAGTTGAGGCAAGCTAAATAGTCTCCGATGAGAGTTTTCAAATTGTCTGCAAAGACAGCCTGAGCTAATGCTTCTTGAAATCCTTCTATTCTATGATTGTAGATTCAGTCGTGATCTTCCATCAATCCTTCGGCTTCATTCCCTTGTTCAGCCATTTCCTCATCTCCCTTCCCAGTCTTTCGAATCATTGCAGCCATTCTGATCGCATCCTCTTGACCCTTCTCCACATCGACCATCCAGATTAATGGAGCTGGTAGTGCGATCAGCACAGCCAGGAATAGAAACGCAGGCCTGATCTGTCCTGTCGCGTCGACAATCCTTCCCACGACCACAGGCCCAACAGCCGAGCTGCCTTTGTCGGTAATAGCGTATAATGCATAGAAGGCAGCCTCGCTCCCAGGTGGAATGAGCTGTCCAAAAAAAGATCTGCAATAAGAAGATATCCCTCCCATAACAAAGCCGTGAATGAAGCCTAGGGGAAATATCTCCCATTGCACCTGTAGCCCTCCAACGCCCCATGCCTGGATAAAGGGAACGTAGCCAAGGAGGCCATACAATGGAATAACTTCCATCAGGCAGATACAGGCTACAATAGTGCGATTCGTCTTCCATGCAAAGCGCCGTGAGATTTTAGGCCAAAAGAAAGCACCTGCAATTCCTGACCCTGTTGCTGTAATAGACAAAAGAGCAACCGCAACAGTACCCATCTGAAGTTCGGTCCTGCCAAAGAGGATGGCTGTGGCGGAAATTGTTGCGATTGCATCAGATAAGAGGAACCAGGCGACGAGGAAGATAGCAGTTTGCCGAAGCCTTGCAGCAATCTTGATTGTCTTCCATAATCCAGCCCAGGCAAATGAGGTATATGCCCAGATCGAACGCCATCTACTGCTACGATAAGGTATTCCAGTGACAAGTGGTGGTCCAGGGCGATCGCGAAGCCACATTGAGGAGGGTATTGTGAATGCCAACCACCAGGCACCGACAAAGAGTAAAACAAGGCGAAGCGGAAGAGATGGGGAAGCTTTCGTTTTTGATAGTAGAAATAGGATCAATACACTAACACATTGCACAAACACGGCAGCCATGTATCCAATTCCAACCCCCTTAGAAGAGATTTTTGTCGATAATTGGAGATCCATGGAATCGGATTTCGATCCCAACTTTCGAGCTGCTAGAGAATTCGCAGTTGATCCTCGCCGTTCAAGAGCAGCAGATAGATGCTCTAAAGGTATAGATGATGAAGATTCCTCATCAAAATTATTCTGGTCCTTTTGAACAAGAGGGTGATTCGATACCAGGAGAGGCAAGAACGAATTAAGGATGACAAAGGAACATCCCAGAGCAGTAACACTGATAACTGCTAAGAAGGATCCAAGCACATATATATCTGGTATAACGAGGATGAAGAGCATAGAAGCAACAGAACCTGTAAATCCAAAGCCCATGAGAAACTTTTTCCGGTAGTCACCTGAAAAGCCGTAAGCCACAATACGAAAGGAAAGATTCTGAGCATACCATGATCTGCAACTGAACTGAAAGAAACGAGAGCAAGTGCCTGGATGAATACGGCAAGCGAGAAAGTATACATGGCGAAAGACGATGTAGTGAGTTCTGCCCCAAACAAGCGAATTACACATTGGTGTGTATCGTATTCCCCTGCGGCTCTAGAAAATAGAGTATTTGTCGTTGCATTGGCCACATTGGATACAACTTTAGCTGTACATGGTGTTGTCCTATCATTGTACAGCACGCCCTTCTCACGGGCTGTCGAAATCCGGGAAGTTAGCAGATGCTTGACTAGGGGATGGGGAAAGATCGGGAGCTTCCAGAAACTTCAGGCGACCATGGATTTCCCAGTCGTGGCAGGAAATAAGGAGACTGAATACGGACCGAGTTGTTCAAGGGTGACAGGCAGGAAAGAGCCTCGACGAAATTAGCCTACGCGCATGCGTCAAAAGATCAATTGATACACACCAACTCCACAAACCGCAAATACCTCAGCAGCAAGTCCATAAGCATAGAAGCCTCTCAGCTCTCTTTCTGTGGTGGGGCTGGTGTCTTCTCCTCCATACCGCGGAGATCTAGATCTTTGGATTGCGCCGCCATTCTCCATCTGCTCTGTGGGCTTCCGGTGGGCAGTCGGCATAGATTCTTCTCTCCTTGGTGCGTATGTCTATGATGCACCAGTTATTTGAAGATCATACTGGTGAAAGGTGGAGGATGGAGGGTGAAGGATGAAGAATGAAGAATGAAGAAGTTGTTTTTGGCTCGGCTTGCTTACAGTCCTATTTTAGTGCCGGCTGAGTCGGATTGGCGGCTTGCTCGTGCTACAGACATCAATCGAAACAACAACCTCAACGAAGTACCTTACACCCCTTACATACAACAGTCCATGCTTGACACTAGCCAACATCTCAATTCGATAATTCGTGGGATATACTTATGCCTATACAGGAATGAGAATTCACATCGAATACAGATGCCAAGCAGCAGATGAGTCTCCACTTTTGATCGACCCGTCGTAACAGTCTTCGATTAGTCTCAAAAGGTCCATCCGCATTACTGGCGTGGCTGCTAGACCCTACTGGAGTGGGAAAGGTCGTTGCTCGCTTACCTTTTGACTACTTGGAGATCCTTCTCCTCAGAGAGTTCTGAACAGACGCTGGTAAGGAAGCATATTCGGGATATTGGCAAGGCTTGTGATGGGCAAGGGAAGGCTAAATAAACGACGTCTCAAGACTTTCGAAACAATGACGCTGGAGCCTCTTCGCCTTGTGCTTCAGGAGAAAATCATCCATGTCAATGGAAAGCCAAAGTTGCTTGGAACATTCTCAGGAAGCATCTCGATACATGAAACTGCTATTTCTCGCAACCCCTTTCCAACGGCGGGATGGGCTATCTGCAGCAAGAACCGTAGCAACACCTCCTTCTGGGGAGATACTTTGTGCCATTATATTTTTCATCTTAAAAGGATGCTCAACTGGATCATAATATTGGCCATATCTTTCTTCTAGAACTGGCTTCGAGACTTTTTTCTGGGTTTCTTGGGAGATCTTTGATGCCTAGAACGACCTTATTACTGCTCAAGTCCTTAAGAAGTCCTTAAGAGAGGGGCTTTGGTCATTTTTGAAGAGATGTTTTGCCTGCAAATCGACTTTCTCCCCTTGTCTTCATAAAATCTAAAAACAATGAGCTGATGATTACAGCGACCGAAAATTGCAATTCACTAATGTGTAAGAAGCTTCTTCGAAGCGCCTTAGCTGTCGACGAAAGCTCCTCTAAACTCTAGTTGGAGTCCAATGCAAGTGCACGCAGAAAAGGTCGACTTCTGCATCAACTTATATAGGAACAAATGTGGGATCAGTGTCGGGTAGGGGTATCATATTCCAGGAAGGGGTAAGAGCCGCGGCATCGTGATATGATACCAACAAATATGATCTGGCAAATGATCAATCCCTAAAAGTGTATAGAAACTAGGACATGTATCTGTCAGAGGGCGGTGTCAAATGCGGGGGATTCGAAACTATCCGGATCCCCACATATACCACTTTCATGTTAGCTATTCGATTTTGGCAATCACCAATTCATTTCCTCGTGATCTCCAGAACCAAGAAAGGCTGTCAAGAAGAGTCTCATTACCTTTTTAAACTTGAGCTGCAACAACTAGGGCAGGACTTCCTGCTTCCGAGTCCAAGTTGACTGCGATAGCCATCAGTCATGCTAACCGAGGCCCCTGATTCTATAGAAGATTTGTCATATTGGAAGTCTCCAGGTGTGAGCTTCGACCCAAGCCTGAAGGCGTATCCAATCTGCACGCAGCTGACGTGTTTCATTACATGGTCTCAGCGAAGACTTTGCAGTTATGTTTCTCTTTGTTGAATAGAATTTCCATTGAGGCATTTTCTCATGTAAAGGGCTGGGTCACCAAGAAGTCCCACAAAGCATCATGTAGCCGCCGGACACCCCCATAACAACTAGGTGGCAGGTGCCGCACAGAGAAGTGTGATGACCTTTGTACAAGCAAAAGTCATACTTGTTGACATTTGTGAACAGCAAATTCTCTCCGTGGGAACTTTTGCTCTATCTATTTCATTGGTGGCCTCGCTCAAAGTTGGCCAGCCGATGGCAAACACACCGCAACATACTTGCTAAGAATTCTACGATTCTTTTTCATGAAGGTGTTTGGTGATTGATGTTGGAATCCACTCTGCTTGACTAGATCAATTAGTACAGACTCTAGCATGTAAGATGACTGCACAACGATGTTAATCAATTAATGTAACAATAGTTGCTCTGAATCCAGCAGAAGACGGTCGCATATTTCGATAATTTGTATTGATCTTTAAGCTACTGGGCCTGATCCGGTCCCAGCCTCCAGGTAAATTTCTCCAAGAGAACTTCTATCACCTTGGCAAGTAGTAACGATACGTCTGTGGGTCTCATTATGTGCTTTTGAGTATTCGGGGTCTTAATTTTTAGTTCTAGGACAATTTTCTGTGGTCACCGCGAGCAACCATCCACATTTCTTTCAACCACCTCCACATCACCATCCACACTTCTTTCAACCACCTCCACATCACCATACACGTTCACTTTATCTGACAACTTTTCACCCACCTCCACATAACATCATCTACACCTAAAGATGGAGCAGACTATGGATGAATTTCTCGATGAAATAACTGCTCAAGAGTGGTATAAAGACAGCAATGGCAACTGGGTCCACCGTGATGACATTGATGGATCTGATATGCTTGATACTGGCATGACTGGTACAAATGGTGCGTATACCTCTAACAAAAAGCAAACCATATCACTAACTTTAATGTCTTCTCAGAAGATATCAATGACAATCATTACAACAACGTTAGTCTTGACAATCAAACTACTCTCAATCAAACTACTCTCAATCAAACTACTCCTAATCAAACTACTCTCAATCAAACTACTCTCAATCAAAATATAGGCGCCAGCCAGTACTTCAATGAAGGCTCTAGGCAGCCAGAAGGAGCGCCAAATGTGTGTGCATTATCTCGACCATTCATTCCGCAGCAAATTCCTTCAAGCACCGATTCCAACAACATTAGTCTTGGCAATCAAACCACCCCCAATCAAAATATAGACGCCAGCCAGTACCTCAATGAAGACTCGAGGGAGTTAGAAGGACCGCCAAATGTGTGGGCATTATCTCGACCATTCATTCCGCGGCAAATTCCTTCACGCACCGAGTCCAAGTTCTACGAAGTTTATGAGATGTTTGGCAATCAAAAGCCATTCCACAATTTCGAGACTCGAATGAACCAAGGATCTGCAAAAAGTATCGGAAGCAATATGGGCGGAGCAAAATATAATACCTATGAGCAAAGGAACATGAATAACTCTGAATATGGAATGGGCGCAAGATCATCAGCTAATTTTGAGACTCGAATGGACCAAGGGTCTGTAAATAATATCGGAAGCAATATGGGCGGAGCAAAATATGAGACTGTTGAGCGAAGCAACATGAACAACTTCGAATGTGGAATGGGCGCAAAATCATCAGCTAATTTCGAGACTCGAATGAACCAAGGACCCATAACCAGTATTGGAAGCAATATGGGCGGAGCAAAATATAACACCATTGAGCAAAGCCACATGAATAGCTCTGAATATGGAATGGGCACAAGACCATTAGCTAATTTCGAGACTCAAATGGACCAAGGTTCTATCAACAATATGGGCGGAGCAAATTATACGACCTTTGAGCAAGGCAATATGAATAACTTTGAATATGGAATGGGCACAAG